>CAJPVJ010000072.1:0-46136 GCA_905397405.1 Oppiella nova
CTCTCTCTCTCTCTCTCTCTCTCTCTCTCTCTCTCATCCGACATAATAGAGAGCAGAGGCAACCGATTCTTGGCTCAGCAGACATTAGGAAGAAATGCCCTCCAATTGAATGAAAAGGAAAGACACGCTAACCGTTCATTCATTATAATGATGGCTGAGTTGTGCACAGAATGACTACAACTCGTATACAATTATCTTGTGATGAATCAGTGCTAAAGAATATAAAACAGTAGAAAACATGAAAATATAAGCATTTACTACAATCCTGTGCCCATCACTACCGAATACATCGATTCAATCGACATAAACCACAACTTTATGTCATATTTTTTGCACTTTTTATATAAATATAATACATTATGTGTTGTATAACCAATGTATACCATACAACATATTTATTAGATTTACATTGATTGAAACAATCGATTCTTTACTATTAATGCATTTGTATTTAATCTATAAATTTGTGACCATTACATCAAATTGGATTAAAAATATTGTCTATCGCTGACAGCAATCGATTTAGAATATAATTCAATGAATAATTCTTTGGACGAGTATTTGCTGTTTAGAAATATTGTCACAAATGATGGAAAGAAAGACAATTTGTTTGCCAAAACACAACACAATAAATATAAAGCTCACAAAACGGAGTCCGAATTGAAAAGTTTTTTGTTATATCGAAACAATAATCAAAGTTTTAGTCAACATCCCCTCGACATAGTATCCATAGAAACCTTTTCTCTATTTAATATAATATTCAATATTCTCTCTCTTCTGTCGTTTCATTCTTTTGTATTAAAGATATTATTTTAATACAAATCTCTTTTCTTTTCAATTTTCAACTAAAGTTATGCACAGTTTAGGGGTTTCATTAGACTTAGTGCGGGAATATAGAGGAATATATTGCACAGTGGAGTAATACAGTGTAAAATTAATATCATCACATGTTTTTCAATATGACTTTGAACAGCAAAACTGTGTACGGATTCCTTAAGAGAGTTATAAATATGATCTCCAAATCCATTCGTTTATAACTCTATTCCATATTCTTCACGGAATATGAATTCTTGACTCATAAATATGCCAAACATTTGCCTCAACCAACATCTCATATTTCATTGAATAACTGTTCGCTTCTTATATATTATTTATTTATATTACGATAATTCAAGAGTTGAAATAATTTTAATCATTACTCTCGAGAATTTGGTCATTAAGTTATTTAATATTCAAATTGTGTTTATGACAAACTTACAGAGTAAACACTAAATATTTAAACATTAGAAATTCTAAACAAAAGTTTGTTAAGTTTTCGCTTTCAATAAATCATTAATTTTTAGTTTTTAATTAGATCTCGACGTTGGGAATGATTTTAAGTGACAAAAGTATACAATTTTCGTATAGAGTATCATATTTTATTAAACATCTGCTAATGAAAGGCACAGAAAGGCGTAAATTATAATGAAGTTATATTTGCCGTCACAATCACAACAGTAAGTTAATAGACTTGGCTTTAGTTTCTGTGGAAATACGGCAATAAATTTCTAACTTTAGTTAACTGTCCGGAAATCATTCTCAATGTCCACTATTATAGGCTATAATAATGTAATAATAATTTTGTTTTTCTCAGATCAATAGCACACAGATTTATCACTCGACCCATTAAAATGGATGAAACAAAAATTAAATTCCTTTCAAAATGTATTTAAGACTAACAAATATTTGTAAGTATTTTGATATTCTTTTTAATTTAATTCTGTATATAATCGACAATATTCATGAGGATTCCTAAGGAATATTCTTTAAAAGTGCTCTCAAGTGTTATTCTATAAAAGCAAATTCACTATCAGAGGACTCTAAATGAAAAAGAAATTGAAATAATAAATAAAATTTGGGGAATTAATGCTAGAAATGAAAGTATACGACAAAAGCACTGACAATTCAATACTAGAGACTGCATGGAGTAATTCAATACTAACACAGTATATCTTAGTGCATATATCGTACACATACTGTTCCGTAGAGTAAAATAGTGAACAGTGTATACAGAATAAGTAAAACATGGAGTTATGCCGATATGTTATGTGTAGGGCTTCAGAGATGATGTAGTGCTCGGAAAGTGTTTCTATAGTAACGAGCAATTCATGCGAATTCATTGTAAAGTATAAGAGGTATAAGAGATGCACAGAATTGAGAATATTATGCACTGATGTCTGGCCTTAAGTGTAAACTTATTATAGGGGAGCGAAAAGGAGGCCTTACTATCTCTGCCAGACTTCCATCATTATGTCATAAGCATTGGACCAAAACTCATACACTTAATGACATAAAGTTGCAAATCATTTGAATTGCTATGAAATGCAGAACCGTTGTGTCGGTGCGACACATGTCAGTCCCATATTGTGATGATTTGGTCAATGAGACCAAACTGTATGTCATTGATAGTACACAACAGTAAAGTGTGATATGATATACAGTAGGTCTAGATCTACCGTATGTGCCAAATGACGATCCACTCTATCTATCCTTTCAAATGCATGTAATCATAGCTCAAACCAGTAGTCAGAGAAGGATCTACTTTGCCATACTTTGCCATACTTTGCCATACTTTGCCATACTTTCCCATACTTTCCCATACTTTGCCATACTTTCCCATCACTTGCAAAGTTCACAACAAATTCATGATCATATCTGAACTTGAATTCGCTTTTATTATTGTAATTCTTATTATTTAGGGACAGTTTTGTGTCAAATCGTATAATTTTATTTAATATTATGTTATATTCTGTAACTTTATAATAGTATATCACAAATCATAATAGCATTACATATCTAATGCTTAATGTATTCAAATGGAGTACACTATAAGCACTATACAGTAGTAACCGTTAGCGACAAAACTAATTCAATGCTAACATTCATCACAAGAATGAGTTTGAATGCAGTCTTTTGTGGAAATTAGACTCAAAATGAAAATGAATTAATTGAAAATTGGACTAAAATATCACATGAAAGGGAGAGTGTATTAGCACAGACTGCATGCCATAGAGATAAACAACTGATCCAAAGAAACTCAATCTATTCTTTAATCCAAACCATTTATACGATGCCTTAAAACCTTGATCTCAGGATTTTCACGACAGCGCCTCCGCTAATAAGTTACTGTATGTATAATAATGATAAGCAATGCTAACTAATGGACACAATCACTGACAGAAGCCTCACATTGAAACTTATATCTCATTTCATTTCCACTCGTTTTTCTAGTTTTTATTTATTTATTTATTTGAAAAGAGAAACTCAACGACAATAGGATCAGGGCAATCGATCGTGGAGTTTAAATCTTAGCATACGTTGAAAAGAGTTATATATTTTTAATTTATTTTTCCAGATCTCTATTTATTTATTTATTCAAATGTTGACACAATTGTTAGAAAAAGGCTTTAAATTCTAATCACTTTATATCGAATAGCGTTTGAATTTCGTGTGAATTTCAAGATTTGTCTGCAAATCAAATGCCAGTTCATGAAGAAATTTAAAGTACTTTATAATTGAAAAGCATTCAAACATATACTTAGAATAGGAGGTGATATGAAATCTCATAGAAATAAGTAATAATATCTACGTTTAGATGTTATGCAATGCATTGAATACAGCGATGACTGACACATAAGCGGGGATTTGAATCGCTCTTCAAAACGAAATCACAAATGAAAATAAATACGATGCCTTAAAACCTTGATCTCAGGATTTTCACGACAGCGCCTCCGCTAATAAGTTACTGTATGTATAATAATGATAAGCAATGCTAACTAATGGACACAATCACTGACAGAAGCCTCACATTTAAACTGATATCTCATTTCATTTCCACTCGTTTTTCTCGTTTTTATTTATTTATTTATTTCAAAAGAGAAACTCAACGACAATAGGATCAGGGCAATCGATCGTGGAGTTTAAATCTTAGCAAACGTGGAAAAGAGTTATACATTTTTAATTTATTTTTCCAGATCTCTATTTATTTATTTATTCAAATGTTGACACAATTGTTAGAAAAAGGCTTTAAATTCTAATCACTTTATATTGAATTTCGTGTGAATTTCAAGATTTGTCTGCAAATCAAATGCCAGTTCATGAAGAAATTTAAAGTACTTTATAATTGAAAAGCATTCAAACATATACTTAGAATAGGAGGTGATCTGAAATCTCATAGAAATAAGTAATAATATCTACGTTTAGATGTTATGCAATGCATTGAATACAGCGATGACTGACACATAAGCGGGGATTTGAATCGCTCTTCAAAACGAAATCACAAATGAAAATAAAGTAAAAGCAAAGGAAGAGGAATACGGTTTGAGGAGAAGGGAGGGCTGCCATCACTACGGCACTCATATAGTCATTATTGCATCAAATTCAGAGGGGATTGGGTTTGGGAAGGGATGTTGGGTACGTATGACGGATGCCTACACTGTATAATGCATTGAATTCCTAGAATGTAAGTTAACTTTGGATTATTCTATGGTTTGATCCCTACAGCACCGATACTACTAATGGTATTTTAAGGGATCACATCTATGCCACAATAGTGGTGATGCTGGCGCTCGTGTCGGTGTCAANCAGAGGGGATTGGGTTTGGGAAGGGATGTTGGGTACGTATGACGGATGCCTACACTGTATAATGCATTGAATTCCTAGAATGTAAGTTAACTTTGGATTATTCTATGGTTTGATCCCTACAGCACCGGCACTACTAATGGTATTTTAAGGGATCACATCTATGCCACAATAGTGGTGATGCTGGCGCTCGTGTCGGTGTCAACAGTGAAATGCGAGAATTTGGACTATTATTTAAGTCTCAATGCATCGGAATTTGATAAATAGATGCACAAAATATTGGTGTCGATTGTGACCCAAAAACTCTTTAATACAATACAGCTCTGAGTCCATACAATACTGTACTCCATATTCTCGACTACAACTCAAGCATTCTTGCGATGACTCATACTTTGGAGAAAAATTCAATTTGAAGATAACTAATGGAGAAGGCATTCATTTATCTGTATTTTAATCCATTGTTATGTTTAGGTTAAGCTCTAAGTAATGATTACTTTATTTTAGAAAATATATGATTTTATCATAAACAGAGGGGATTGGGTTTGGGAAGGGATGTTGGGTACGTATGACGGATGCCTACACTGTATAATGCATTGAATTCCTAGAATGTAAGTTAACTTTGGATTATTCTATGGTTTGATCCCTACAGCACCGATACTACTAATGGTATTTTAAGGGATCACATCTATGCCACAATAGTGGTGATGCTGGCGCTCGTGTCGGTGTCAACACCGAAATGCGAGAATTTGGACTATTATTTAAGTCTCAATGCATCGGAATTTGATAAATAGATGCACAAAATATTGGTGTCGATTGTGAGCCATAACGTGACCCAAAAACTCTTAAATACAATACAGCTCTGAGTCCATACAATACTGTACTCCATATTCTCGACTACAACTCAAGCATTCTTGCGATGACTCATACTTTGGAGGAAAATTCAATTTGAAGATAACTAATGGAGAAGGCATTCATTTATCTGTATTTTAATCCATTGTTATGTTTAGGTTAAGCTCTAAGTAATGATTACTTTATTTTAGAAAATATATGATTTTATCATAAAATATAAAAAGAGAGAATTTCTATAATAAAGTATATTTTCATTGATTTGCTAGAAAACAGAGATACAGTTATAACGAAGTGAAGGCTAAGAGCAGAGCAATCCCTCTCATATGACTGAATGGCGGATAAATGTCTGCAAAACAAAGTGCAGAACACAGTGAATGCAAAAAAGGCTAAAATTTACTTGAATTTTGTATCGACTCGTCGATAGCATCCCTGGTTTGCAGTAAAACATTACGAACTACTCTATTGACGCCTCTGTTATCCCAACTGAGCTTTAAATTAAACAGAAAACAGTGTTTCCTATGGAGAAAGTATACGGAATAATATACGGGGAAAGTATATTAGAGCTAACTATGAGTCATAGCTAAACACAATTTGAAGCAAAATATTTGGCACTCAGTCTCAGTAATAGTGATTCCCAGCGAAAGCCCGAAGATATATAAATGCGTTAATAAGAGTACAGATAACCGGGTCTTATAGTGGAGGACATACTCTAATGGTATTACAGAGTGTATTATATACGGAGATATGGATAATGAATATGACATTCAAATACGTTGTATACCTATTCTTCAATTGCATTATTATAGTTATGATAAGATATTTATTGATACTGTATATCAATATTAAGAATTTCCATCATTTCTCATATATTATGGGCTGTCGTTACAGAACAGGAAGAAAATCCGATTGTAATCTATAGCGTCGGCAGAGGAACTAAAATGGTTTAGTGATTGTATCACAAAAAGAGGACAAACTCTGTATTGTGTTATTGGAAATGGTTTTGTAGTGAAATGAGAAAAGGCTTTAACCTGACATTAGGGTGCGTGCAGTCTGTCTGTCCCTTTCAAACATGATTTAGATGGAAGACACCCAACAAATGCACACCGAATACAGAGAATACCATTCAATACAATCTATACTATACTATACTCTAAGTCTGACTATGCATTCAATCAAATAATCTATACGAAGCGCTAAACGTTAGCCAAAACCATCAAATCATCAACTATTAAATGAACACATTTTCAGTCATTTGTTTAATGTGTATCCCATATAAAACATTAACTTATCATTAATTTTTATTTTAAATCTCTATTCTCTAATCTAACACTAAAATCATTTTCTTGAGTACATACTAATGATTGGCTTAAATCAGTCTTAAAAGCGTTCACTTTAATAGAGTTACGAATATTTTTTTCAGAGAATATCTTAATATAAAATGTAATCTAAAAAACAAATTTAATAAATTTGCAAAATAACAAAGTTGAATCCTTTGCGAATTGAAAAATTAAACGATTTATTTATTTTAGGATAGATTTGAGACAAATAAAATATATGAATTCGTTCAGTTCAGTCAAATCCTTAAACTATTTTGTTATCAAAATAAAAGTAAAGAAGAAATGAACTGAAATAAGCTGTTAAGCAATTGCTGAAGAAAATTCAATTCTCTGTAGCTTTCATTTCAATCCATTTAAACAAAAAACACAATAAGAAGTATAACTTTATTCAATACATGTGTTGGCAAAACTCAACATTAATCAAATGTTATCGTTATTTGGCGAATATTACAGCAATCATTAGTTTTAAGTTTGATTTCATTCAAGTTTTAAATATTTACAAATGAATAATAATATTGCTGTTATAAATGTACGTGGAAATGACTGAAAATCTTCAAACAAAAAGTATTTGAAATCCCTTTAGGAGGCATTCATTTTTCTATCAGATATGGCAGAGATTGATTGCATGGATTTGTATGATTTCAACCAATTCCTGTCGTTTATGCCAACAAATGCACACTTTTAAGGCTTGAGAGCACATATTCTGTGAGGCAAACATTGCTTACATTCAGAGCCCATTATTAATTAATTTCAAATTTTAATGTTTCGTTCATTTTAAAACAATTGCAATCATGTCTTACAACTCCATTCTCATCGGCGTATAGAGACATAACGATGTGTTGCGACTGTGAGTCCCATCCGTAGACATATCTGATGAGTGAATGAGTCAATCAATAATTGTGTCAAACCAGTCAATCACACCCATACCCATCATCACTGCCACTGACAATATACTGGTCCCCAAACCAGGCGCATCCCTTAACGGTAGCGTTATTTCTATGTCCACTGTATCGGGTCTCAGATAAACCAGTTTTAGCGTCAAAAGTATAGATGTCTTCGTCATTATAAGTGGCCAACAGTTTGTCTGCCGTTGAGCTATACTGACAACAAGTGACCGAATGCTTGCTTTGCTTCAACTTCTCGGGACATATGCTAAGCACTGGAGCTACAGTTCCATTCGCTTCACTATTTGGCTGCCATTCAATATAAACACATTAAAAACAGATGATAATTGTTGACATTAAAAATAACTTCAAAACTAATTACAAGAAATCTTCGGTCGTATACGCGAACAAAGGGATCCCTACCCGACACCGCAAACTGCAACGGATTGAACACCATATTTGAATGGACCGAATACAGGGGTACTCTCTGTTGATTGGCATTCCTATAAATCAATTCATAAACATAGAGTTAATTGAAAATCGATACAAACATTTTTGCACATAAATTATTGGGTAAATAAAAAACTAGTTCTCGAGAAATATTTCTATTGTAAAAAATTGATTGAATGAATAAAAAATAAAATATAAAAAGAAACCAAAATTAATGCCAAATAATTCGAGAAATTCTATCATATATTTAGTTTGAATTCATAGAAAACCGGTTTATTGTTATTTGTAGTAAAAATAGATTTCGTGAAAACAAGATTTTTTTTATTAAATTGGGCTAAAAATAGTTTCCAATTTTTTTAATTTAATATTTTCGAGACTCTATTACCGCATGTCTCACGCAATAGACTTAAATGCAGTAATAATAGCATAGAATGTAAAAAATCCACAATTAATATAATTTAATATGGATTCCAATAGTTTACAGGTCAAGCACAATTAAAAGCAATGCATTCATTCATTTGTATTGCATATCTCGTGATAGCCCAACCCTACACGTTAAACCCATTTCCTTACTTACCATGAAGAGACCACATATTAATGGTTTCAAGCAATTTATAAATTAAAAACAAATTAAAACATTACTTATAAATCAGAGACTCACATTTAAAGCATATTTTATATGCTATGACTAATTGCATTTTATGACTAATTTTGCTAAATGAGTGGATAATGACATGAATTAAGCCACAAAATGACCATTTAATCAATTAGTAGTAATAGTATGAATGAATGGAAACGAGGGGACAATTACTTGACATTCAATAGTTTCGTGGGTTTGTCTGCTCTGAGATCGATCTCAAAGACAACGCTGTCTTCGCCACAACTCAGTATGACTTGCGGTGCCGTCAGAGAGAGCTTATGTGCGGCGCCCTTATGCTGAACCAGTTTGTTGGACACAACAGTGCTGCCAATCCGGTGCACATTGCAGATCCTGACCTGTCCATCGCGGGCACAACTCACGATATGGTGTCCATCAGCGCAGAACTTGCACTGAAATACATTGGATGTGTGACCTGTGGGTGCAAGTGGTGGACAAGAGAGCTGTAGAGACTGTGTCTACAATTGGTGACTACGATAATACGGACCGGTATGGTATTTATGAATGAGTGTAGACTTCTGCCAGTCCCAAATGGCCACTCGCAGGTCATCGCTGCCTGATATGAGTCGGTCACCAGAACTGTTGAAATTGAGACAATTCACACAACCTATGCATACAAACAGATGATCAGTGAAAAGGGAGTCCATTGCAGTGAAAAGCACTCAAACCGTTGTGTTCTTCAAATTTGGCCATTAATTCAAGTCTTTGGAAGAAATACAACGAATTGTAAGCATATCTGCGAAACGCTTGCGATTCATATGAATTCATTGGACGCTTGTTTCCCGGCCTCTAAATTGTAGACATCGTATCAATGCATGCATTAACACATGAGTTTGACATTAAGACACCGGAACTGACCATTAGTTTCCCGTATTCTCGTTGTTGTAATTGTTGTAAAGAATGCCATTTAATCGATGGATAGGATGTGTTGGGCGTCGGATCATAACTCAACAGATTGTCCTATCGTTGCATACAATGAGTCAATCAATGGCTACTTGAGTGCAAAATACATACCTCTTCCTCCAGCAGTAGTTTAGGCTACCTAAACAGCCACCTCAGTGACGACAGTGGTAAGTTAACTAACAGTAAATGTAACAATAGCTGTAAGCACAGAAGTAAACTCCAGTGTAAAACACCAAATAACAGAGCTTTATCACTCGTATCAACAGGTCCTACGAGTTTGGATTTCGTTGTGTCCAATGGTTTCACAGTCTTTGTGTCACTCGTTGTGTTGGCATCGATGGCATCGCTTGTGTTGTCTTTGCCATCCATTGGATCCATTGGGCACTCATTAGTCTCTTTGTTTGCATTCAATTGACTCGTATTTTGATCATCTGATTTGTCTTCTGGTTTAGCGTCGCCACTGACCTCACCATTGGGTCCATCGGTTGAGTGCGAGTTGTGATCCATTGAAGTGATGTCTGTGTGAGTGATGAGTGATATCTCACAGACAGACCATAAGAAGCGATTCAATGAGTGTTTGTTTACAATAACTTTAAATCACTTTAACATACGATTCACTCATTGATTGCATGACTCAAGGGATCATCACTTCATTGCATTCACTCAACAAAATTGGTTTTCACTTCAGTTTCCAAATGTTTTTTTTAATTTTAATTTTATTATAATCTTTATTTGTCTTATAAAAGCAAATATTGTTATATAAATATATTTTCATTAAACTTTGTTTATTGGAACTAGTTCAAAATTCATTGTTTTTAATTGAAAACCTTTGAAACAAAAGTATTGAATAACAGAATATTCTGTAAGGGTTTGTATGTTAAGTGAAATACAATGCACTTATGATAGGAAAGCGAAATAATTTGAATACTTTTGGTATGAATTAAAGGTACAAATATTTATTTAATGATTGAAATTTGAGTAATAAATATACAATAAAATAGGAAAACGTGAATAAAAGTAATGATTAAACGTAACGAAGATTTGAAGGCAATGACCACTATATCAGTGAACATCTGTTCCCACTTCGAGTCCCGACTGTTATTCTTTGAGTTAATTGTGAGACAAGGGATGTGGTAATTATGTTAAGAAAAATATATTTGATGACAGATTTAATGAATTGATGAATAGTTTAAGCATTAATCTGTTCCCACTTCGAGTCCCGACTGTTATTCTTTGAGTTAATTGTGAGACAAGGGATGTGGTAATTATGTTAAGAAAAATATATTTGATGACAGATTTAATGAATTGATGAATGGTTTAAGCATTTTGTCGATTAAGTGATACAAAGTATGTGTGAATTATTGCAAAAATACTCTCTTTTATCACAATTGACACATCAGTTCGGAAGGAGATAATCGACCACTAGTTGACCAAAAGAGTCGACTCGTATCATAATATATGGTAAAAATATGTATTGTATAGAACTCTGTATCTAAGACTGTATGAAACTGTTGCCAAACAAATCGCAATCACCTGGATGATCAATTGGATCAATTGGATGATCAGAGGTCAGCCTTATTGGTGAAAGTGATTTGTGCGTATTCTGTGCCCGAATTGCCGCCATTGGTCTTGTGTTGGCGCTGTTGGGCCTGAGGTTTGGCTTTGGATGGCTTAGTGTCTGGTTTTACGAAGTCTAAGTTGGCGTAAACTAATTCGTGATTCTCTACCTTCCCCTACAGTTCCAAACAAACAATCAGTTCATTAGACAACCAATTGGTCTGAAGGTAACCATAACTTTGGACTCACTTTTTCGGGTTCTTTCTCGGGTTTATCGGTATCTGATTTGATGGGCGCTAAACAGTAGAGACAATAAATGAGTGAAAAGTTTGATATACAAAATTGAGTGTAATTTATATAAAAGTTTATACGGAAGTAAAGCCTCACATGAGTCATGCAAATGATAGTCAAAGAGTTTGGAAAGAGTTAAGTATAATATCGGTGTCTCAACATCGCTGTCGGGATTCAATCGATTGCATTGGAAATATGAAAAGAGTATTGGAAGTAATAATTAACATTTAAATCTGACTTTTAATGATTAATAATTTATTTGATTTTAAGTAATATCTGGAAAAATACAAATTTAATGATTATTTAACAAATGATTTGATTCGCGAATTAGAAGCACTAAGATTTCTCCAAATATTTTTGATATTTTCATTAAAAAACACGGGAATGAGTTAAAAATGACCACAAAATAAATTATCGTAAAAAATTAAATAAAAAAACTAAAACTATTAAGTAATTACTGAGCAATCAATTAATTAATTAATAATTAATACAAGTAAAAGGAAACTAAGATCTTCTTTGTCTTCGGGGAATAGCTTTTAATTTGAGATATTCTTTGGAAATGACGCGAAAAAAATCTTCAACTTTTAAAATCTTGTTGTTCTATACCTCGAGCCTCGGCTTTGCTCTCGTCGTCGGCCTTCTCTTTGGCCAGTTTTCGGCGCTTTATTACTAACATCGTTACCAAAGTTAACGCCAAAAGCATTATTAACACTATTAATCCAATTGTAATCATTATCGCCGCTGAGACCGGAGAGTTCACCTGATCATTGGGGCCATTAATAATCCAATTATTATATTCATTATAAACAACTATTTCTCAAATAATTACCTTTAATTTAATGATACTCTGTGTGACTCCTCTAGAATTCTCGACAAACAGTGTGTAATCTCTTTCGTCACTAAGATCTGTGTTTGCAATGGAAAGGATAGCCTTAAAACAGGTGGGTTTAGGCCAAGAGCTGTGTTTGTCCATTGCGATCAGGGGTCGGGCCTTATGTCTCATCGATTTGGAAATATTATTCTCGGGAATCAAATGATTTCTATCGTGTTGTCCATCATTTCTATTAAAGACAATTTAGTTAATCACTAGTCAATTAGGGAACATATGAGTCAATAAAAAGCATTATTACTTGATATCGACTCTCATAGAGCCGTATTGCCAGTAGACCTGTGAGGGCGTGGGATCACTGCAGAAGGCCTGCTCCACATCAGTGTCTTTGCCACTATAGCCATACGCTGTGTTCTTCTTTTGGATGATCGCCGGTCGGCCCATAATATCGACAATTATTTTAGCGCTTCTGACGATTAACTCTTTGTTTGTAATTCTGTTGTGATTTAATGCTTCGCAATAATAATGACCTGAAGTGAGAGTCATATTTATATTAGACATCATCCAAACGAAAGCACAAATTGAATTCATTAGTTTATACCCTCGTCGTGATAAGTGGCGTTAGAAATGACTAATTCGTTGGCATTGTTCTCATCATTGGGACGATTTCGGACCTGATCTGTGATGGGATTGATGTGAAACCACATGATTTTGGGTCTGGGATTGCCCTCATAATTGCAAAACAGTCGAAGCGATTCTCCCAATTCAACGGACTGTTGCGGGTCTGAGGAGCTCACAAGTGTCGGCTCGACTGTGGGTTCAAAGGGATCGACAATTAGTACACGAAAAACAAGACAAAGTGTGACAACACATACATAAGACATCTAAAGTGATCTGTTCCTCATTGGAGGCGCCGTATTCGTTGCGAGCGCTGCACTCAAACACCGCTCTATCCATACGTTTAGTCACACTATCAATGATCAGAGAGTTGGAGCGGTATTCAGTCCGGAATTGATGGTTCGGATCTGTTTTGAAGCAATTATTTCATATATAAATAAACCAAACCATTCAAGCGTTCAAACCGCACAATATTAGGCAAAGGGTTAATACCTAAAGCTTTCCAAACGGCGTTCGTTGGAGGGTTGGAGTCGACGAGACAATCGACACGCAAACTGTTGCCTTCATTTATAGTGTAGATCTTCTGAGGGACAGTCACTTGTGGCGCGTCTGAAACGGGTTTCACATCATTAGATTCATTGGATTCAATTGCTTTAATGGTATTTTAATATGACTTACACAACACATTAATGCGGGCCGAAGTGTTTTGAGACACCGTTTGATGGATGGATAGACAGCTTAACGTCGAGTTGCGATGCATTCGTTTGAAGATATAACTCAAAACAGATGTCACTTTAGGGGAGTCGCCAGTGACTGAATCGATGTTAGTTCGCGACTGATAAACAAAACCAAATATTGCCATAAATAAGACAATCAAATATCATAAATAAGCTTTGCTTACATGTGTTGTCACATTTTCACCGTCAATATACCACTCCATACGAGGCGCAGGATTTCCGTTTTGAGAGATACACTCGACTTCATTGCTTCTGTCGGACAACAAATTCAGACGATTTGATTCCTATGGGAAATATAATACATGTAGTAATTAAACACTTTTATTATAAACAACTCAAAACATACCACTTTCTGCAAGAAGGGGGGACTGGGAGCCACGAGAACAACCACTTTGACGGGCTCTGAGCTCAGACCCATTACAGTGAGTGATGGTTGGGTGACCTGACACTGCCATTCGCCCTCATCTAGAGCTGTGTCCAAATTGAAGATACGAAGGGAACAATCGCCTGAAAGTTATAATAAATAAACAGAATTTAATACAATTCTCAAATTGTATTGACACTAGAGATTGAAATGATACCATTAGAGGGTTGTCTATCAAACTTGTATTTGCTGGCAATACTGGTCTGGACTTTATTGTTCTTGAGCCAAAGACATTCTCCCTGCAAATGCCGAACAACACACGGAAGGTCCAAATCTTGACCTTTTGTTTGTGACAAAACAAATAGCAAATGATAAGCGGCTTATTTGGGAACAATCTGTTGACACAAACTGATGGCCGACTATACTATACCTCTGAGTCTCTGATAAGTGCCTTCCGGACGCCTCTCGAACCGTTGTGTGGCTGTGAAAGACAAACAAACAATTGATTCACTTTTTGCTTCATTTTAATCGCAAATTAAAACATTAGTTTCGAAAATAAGTCTAAAATAACATCATTTGGACAAACAGTGGGGGCATTGAAGGGAAACACGTTTACAATACGGGAATAATAACAGACAAAGCCATATATATGACAGCAATAATGAGATCAAATAAATCCTAATTCAAGAGAAATTCAATTTCTTTGAAACAAACCTCATATCGAGTGCATCGGTTGGAAACAAAATGTTTGGACAAAAAATGCTTGAAATAATAATTAGAGTGAAGCCTATCCTATTCTATCATATGCTGCCATAAGACTCACGTAAACAAATAGATGACAATTAAGGATAATAGGATTGCATTCAAGAAATTAGTTTATTTTTTGGTGACTTTGAAAAAAGTAATAAAAATCATTTTTTCATCATTAGATTGAATGTCAACACAATTACTGGAAACTTGAGGTCAAATAAGTCATGACAAAAGAATTCAACACAAAAGTCAAAAGCGTTTAAATGATATTTTATTTGAAACAATAAACTAACAAAACAGATAAATTTGAGACAAAATATTGCTTTTATTAAAACTCTTTTGACTAAATGAGTAATTCATTGAAAAAGTAATTAATTAATTACGGAATGTTTGAAACGACAGACGAATACATGTATTCATATAAATGACACCAGAATTGAAGGAAAAGACATTTACAGAAAGAGTAGTAATGATTGCATTGATTGCACGGAAACCACATGAAAATTGACTCAAGTATCTGAAAACAATCGCAAATGTAATAACATTTTGAAAAACGATCGGCAATTGAACAACAGTTGTAAATGCTTTGAAGGCATCAGTTATTTTAAAGTCAAATTAAAATGACTGAACGGAACAAGAAATTAGTTTTTAAAAGAATAATCACTTCTTTAAAGACTATAATTACAAACAAATCCAAAACTGAAACACAAGAGATCCAGACTCTCTAGCGACTCTCGAAGCGTTTACTTAAGTATTCACATAACGTTTAGTTCAGATTGAATAACATATTATTCAGATATTCAGAATGCTAAAAGAACACATCCAAACGGTAACGTAACAGTTTTTCAATTCAAGCGTTTCATTACATGTGATTCAATGATTCAATTGGTATTAAAAATTCAAAATTAAATAAGTTTTCCAAAGAATTAAATACAGTTGGCATTCAAAATGCATTTGATTTCAGTCTAATGTTTCGGAAATAAGCGCATAATATAATTGATTAAAACTGGATATGAAATCCTATATTCATTCACAGTTAGGGTTCCTATTGTACTGTATGTGAGTTGGTATGCAAAAAGTGTGTCCAACTATAATGAAGTAAACCATTAAAGCGTTAAATCATTTATTATAGGATTGTATGAATAATTTTTTGTGAGAAGATATTTAACTCATTGTGAAAAATACAATCAATAATAAAAAGTTGAAAAAATTTGATTTAAAATTGAATAAAAATAAAGAGAAAATTAATTTTTACGAAATAAATGGAGAAATTCGTGCGAAAAGTAGAATATATTTTACATGATATTAAATTTGGGCAAAACTTTTTGAAATCTAGGTCTGAGAGATCGCTGAGAGCTTCGCAAATGAATTCATAAGTGTATTGCAAATCAAGTCTAACTTATTGTATAATAAGTCTATAAGTCTTACGATTTTCTTGTGTAGGTTTGCCATTGCATTGAGTTTTTCAATTCAAGCGTTTCATTACATGTGATTCAATGATTCAATTGATATTAAAAATTCAAAATTAAATAAGTTTTCCAAAGAATTAAATACAGTTGGCATTCAAAATGCATTTGATTTTAGTCTAATGTTTCGGAAATAAGCGCATAATATAATTGATTAAAACTGGATATGAAATCCTATATACATTCACAGTTAGGGTTCCTATTGTACTGTATGTGAGTTGGTATGCAAAAAGTGTGTCCAAATATAATGAAGTAAACCATTAAAGCGTTAAATCATTTATTATAGGATTGTATGAATAATTTTTTGTGAGAAGATATTTAACTCATTGTGAAAAATACAATCAATAATAAAAAGTCGAAAAAATTTGATTTAAAATTGAATAAAAATAAAGAGAAAATTAATTTTTACGAAATAAATGGAGAAATTCGTGCGAAAAGTAGAATATATTTTACATGATATTAAATTTGGGCAAAACTTTTTGAAAAAGTGTTAAAATTAGAAAATACTAGACATTCGTGACCAACGAATTGGGGTTTAAATAATAAATGTATGAAATGTATGCAAACAAACACACTTGTGTTTTGCGTTCAATAAATATACCTGTTAAATAAGTCTAAATATAATGCAATATGAATTTGAATTATTTACGGACTAAAAAATATAATTTATAGTGAAC
This sequence comes from Oppiella nova, assembly GCA_905397405.1. NCBI lineage: Eukaryota > Metazoa > Arthropoda > Arachnida > Sarcoptiformes > Oppiidae > Oppiella > Oppiella nova. The sequence continues at coordinate 16,991 of CAJPVJ010000072.1, forward strand.
TTCAAATTGAGGTCCAGAAAGAGGCAAACTTGAAAAGTGAGTTAAAAATATAGTATTTATGTTATGATAATAAAAACTAAAGCCAATGGATATATATATTTATACATTTACAGTATACTATGGTATAAAAACCTCTTTTTTAAGCGTTAGACCTAATAATAAAACACATAATAATTGATAAGAGAATTGAGTTGCGAATCCCTAATAAAATGAAAATTATATTATATTTTAAATATAATAACAATTAGATTAGACAGTGATGTATATATGAACGGATCAAATGGCAGTAGTGTTTGATAGACACACCAAAAGTCAATGTCTTAATTCACATTCAATTTAAAGCCCATTTAAAAATCAACAGGTTTTCCAATTGTATCTAAAAATAAATGTTTTCGATTGCATTGCAATAAAAATGGATTTAATGGTTAATCAGTTATCAAGTTTATCGTCAGTTTATAAGTTATAAGTCATATAAATGTAAATCATTGGAAACCATGCGTTCACTCCAAACACAACTCATGTCTAACTCTCTTGTAATGGATTCACCAAAAAATGCCGCTTTTCAGCCAAAATGTCAGATAATGTTTGAAATGTTATTAAAGTTTGAAAATTTAAATTTCTAAATCACTTTTGAAACCAGTCAATTGGTTAAATGTAATTTCATTACCAATTCATTTTATTTCATTCCTGATAAACAGTGTCTCAAACACATAAACCTAAAAACTTAATATTAAATATTGTAATATAAACTTTAAATTATTAAAAGGGTATATAATAGTTATTAATACGTGAATTACACACTGGTGTTTTAGGGCCTGTTATTGTAATTGTATGTTTATTTACATACTTAAAAGCGTGTTTCTCAAATTAACGTTATATTTCGTTTTGTTGTGTAAAGAAACGATACACTGTTTTATCGGATTTTGAAAAATACAGCAAAAAAGACAAATAAAATGTTTAGGGATCCGAAAAATGTTGAATTATTTGAAGTGAAAAATCTATTTGAATTGTAAGACAAGACAATTGACTGACAAACGAATGGTTACACAAAACAGATAAACAAATCTCTCGTTAAATGAAATAAAAGATCAAACGATAACTCATACAAAATAACTCATACAAAATTACCGGTATAACTTATTTTTCCTAAACATTCGTTTCTCTAATTTTTATAGAAATTTAAAATTAAAACAAAAATAATAAAAGGGCAACAAAAAATACATGAGCTCTAGATATCCATCAAATAACTGAATGTATTTGAATGTAAACCCGAAACAAATATTCATGTATTAAACAAATACAAAAATTTAAAATTAAAACAAAAATAATAAAAGGGCAACAAAAAATACATGAGCTCTAGATATCCATCAAATAACTGAATGTATTTGAATGTAAACCCGAAACAAATATTCATGTATTAAACAAATACAGTATATTATAAACTCGACCGACGAGTGGGTCATCGATAAGCTCTTCATTGAAATGCAAAAGCATTTGATTTTTTGAATCCAAAATTGTGTATTGAAATGAATGGGGAATACGGATAGGATAGCAGTGGTGGCAACCAATGTCTCATTAGTTGTTTCATTTGTTTGGCTATAGGAGTGACAGCACCTAAAACACAGCCTAATGTGCGCTCCAATAAGTTTGAAACAAACTTTTCAACAAAAACAGGAAATGATTTAATGTTTGCGTTTGGACTCAGCGTCTAATTGTAATCCAAAAATCGGTGTTATTTTGAAAAAGAAAAGTATAAAATAAAATTCAAGTCAATTTAAACCCCAATTGTGCGTTAATTGTCGTCACTTTGCAAACAGACAAACGCTAATAAAGTCGACAATTAATCGCATAATTAATTAATTCAGAGATAATAAGCGATTCTTTGGAAACGAGACGACAATTCCTCTTCCGGTTACAAAAATGAGACAAAAATGAGACGAAAACACGATATTTTAAAACGAAATTTGCCTTAAAATGAGTCAAATTGTGTACATATTTGAAAGAAATGTAAACTATTATAAAAGCAAAACCCAAATGAATAGCCATTGGATGCAAATGCCTATTGAAAAAAAACTATATTATTATTATGTTAGAAGTATGTCATGAAATAGTTTTGGTAATAAACTCGGCACACAATGCATTAAAATACATGAAAACTTATATACAGGTATAATACTTGATATCACGAATGCATCAAACTTAAGGCTTTCTTTCGCTTATTATTGTTATTAAAGTCTATTAAAATAAAAATATTTAAATTAAACATATTTATGAATTTCATTGAAACGCGAAACTATTTTTAGTTCAATATATCATCGATTAAAGCGGTAATCGTATGCAATGTATTCAATGGCATTGCATTTGAATTGAATGAAATGAGAACTGGAATTCAAATGCAATGATATAATGGTTCGGAAATATGTTTACATTCACTATTAGCTTAAGATCTTACAAAAAACACTACAACAAGTATACAATTATTCAAAATATCAAGAAAATCATGAGTCATACGAGTGATGAATAACTTATGAAATGGTTGTGAAATGCTAACCATACATATATTCAATTCAATTATAATTAGATAGAAAAGTGTTGCAAACAATTGTTGATTATAATTGAATTTGTAAGCATAGCTCGCATTCCTAATAATTCACGACTAATTGTAAGCAAAAGTGAAATCAGGATTTAAGCGTTAATTTCATAGGAATTAAGACAAAATATTAATTGAAAAAATAATGTAATAATTAATGTCTGCCCACGATTTGAGACTAAATGTTATGAATTAGTTGGAAATCACTGCTAAATAGGAAAGAGATATGAATATATTGTTTGAGGATTGCGTGAGAAAAGCCTTTACATAATAAACGTATTTCTCTTTTAAAGACAAGTTTAGCTTATTTTCCATAATTTTCCTCTAATTATGACAAAATAAAAGAGAAAAACAAGTTTTTGTTAAACATATAACTCTGACATTAATTCGAGAATTTAATTATAATTATAAAAATCTAATCAAGAATTGGGACTAAAAACTAAAAATATTTCGAAACACAAAAAGCAGTCATATTTGGGAAACATATGTAACCGACGGTTAGGGGACAGACATGGACTCAAAAGAGACATTCATTGATGATTGTCATGACATTGACTGAGGAAGTGCTGACACCAACAAAAGACTTCCCGTTTGGATCAACTCGAGTGACGGATATTATGAGCGCATCGATGGAAACAACTGAATGAATGGCTATTCAATGCATATACTAGTCATCGACGACTCGTATTATACAACAACTTATGTAATACCACTTCAATGCATGTCATCGATAGACCAGACATCGCACCCTATGTTTGACATTCAATACAATTGTATTCAATGGAAAACAATTCAATTTAGAAATGCCAATGATTTAGAGGGCATTACTTGTATGGACTCATGGATTCAATGGCAGCGAAAGTCATTTAACGATAAATAATGTTATTTTGTAAACCATTATAAAGCTATTAAATGTAAAACTATATTTACTGAAACCCATAACACATCATATAATTCACTTAACTATTATAATGTGCTCAAAAAACAGTAATTTAATTGAAATTTCGTGAATTGAGCAAAAATTAATTATCATCTAAAGAACAAACTTTAATTTTGTGCCACTTTTTATGGCTTCAACTTTTAATAACTATATAAAAATGTTTTATCTAAAAATATTATTTCATAAATTCTCTTTTATAATGATTGGAAAATTAAAAAAGGTTTATCGCAATTATTAAGAAATTAAAAAAATTCATAAATGAATGCATAATTTCGATCACTTATTGATAGTAACGGTTGAGCCGTCGGTCGCCTCTAATTGCAAACAAGTCTCACAAATGAGAAACACGTTTGGGTTATAACACAACACAACACAACGGCTGTTGTGTCCACACAATCGCATCCATTCATTATAACCGTCTGTTCATTGCATAACAGTTTTTATAATAAAAATGAGTTTTGCATTTTACAAAATTTAAATTTTTGTTCCCTAATATTCAAACTATTTGACATCAATTCCTAATTGAAGTTCATTTATCAAACTTTTCTAAAGTCCTAAACCCAAACCCAAACCCCAGTACCTATTGAACGCCAGTTTTGTTTTGGCAGCACTTTATCATAGAAATGATTATTTTCTATCTATTTTTAATTTATTTTTTATCGTTACAAAAGTGATGGAAAATGAGATGAAAAATGTACGCAAAAAATATGATTAAAAATTATAATTAATAGAAAACAATTAATAAGATGTGATAAAAAATGGGTTGAAAAGTGTGTTTGGATTACAAGAAAGAGTAGAAAAGTTTTGTAAAAGAAGTTAATAATAATAATAAGAGACAACTCATGGAAGATATAAATCAAGTGTTGGCTCAGAAATGAATGATTGAATTGTTTGAAACAATTGAGCGATAATTAGATTTTTGAGTTTCAAACAGATTCTTAACTTTGAACTACTTTTCAGAAGAAATGCATTCAATGTTTCATTCAATTATTAATTGCATTGCAATGAAGGCATCAAAACGTGAAGTACAGCACATATGCAAAACAAATAAGTTTTTATACAAATACAAATACCCGTAATGTATATAATTTGCATTCAAACTACACTCATAATTGGATTCACGAATCAAAGCAATTAATCAATAATAGCAACAAATATAATACAAACTCATAAACGCTAAGCAATTGTCTATTGTGTTAACGCCGACACACAACCAATCCATAAACTTATGTTTCAATTAAAGTCTAACTATAATATTGAGGACATTATTGTCGATCAATTCAAATATAGAAATAATAAACATTAAATTAATTCAATTTAAAAATAAACTCACTCAACATAATATAGCAACAAATAATTAGCAGAAAAAGTGACACAAAAACACTAATTAGATATAAAGTAATAAGAAATAGATTAAATAGTTTTAGTCTTTTTGCCAAAAAAGCAATTATTGAGTAAAACATTTGATAAAATGGCATAAAATGTAAGACAAGTCAATGCATAACGCGTTTTGTCTAACGATTTAACAAAAATTCAAATATAATTCAAGTGTTTTTGGCTTAAAAGCAATCGTAAAAACTATTATATAATAAGTTTAATAAGAAATAACAGTTTTTGCAAGTATTTAGTGGTTTTGTGTTTGAAATGGCATTTGCATTGAATTCAATGCAGACATGCATTTGGAGTCTAAACTCAATGCAAAGTTTGAGTCAAAGAAATAAAAAAGTTTTTTATGACTTCAAGAAGTATTGAAGAAATAGCGGTTCAGGGGATAAATGGGTCACAAAATTGTGTTTAAATATTAAATAACATTAATTTGTGTTATGTTTGACTCAACACAAGACTCAATCATATTTATAAATCATTCATCGATTTCTCATTAATTACACAAAACTAATAATGAGACACTTTTTGTCACCAAATTATCATTCAATTCAATGTCAATAAACAAAAGACATTATAAATTAAAAGCTTATATTTTTTCCTGTCAATACATTTCTATACGTTTAGTCATTCATTAATTAATTTCAGAAAAGTATTTATTATTTATCATAAAACCATTGAAAGACTTGAAGTTTCTTTGAATTTGCTTTTCTCTCAACAAAACAAATATAACTTATGTTTCGCTTAAGACATGAATGAAAGCCACAATTAAATGAAAACAATATACAGTATAAGGAAAAAAGAGATTAAAGATTATTATAATTTAAAACATATAACTATTTATTAAATAAAAGTTAAGAAACATTAAAAACAGAAAAATGTTTTGTTTGAAAGACACAAACCTTGAGTTGGATTAATGGTAATGGATATGAATATCACTAAAAGTGACCACAAATTAGCGTTAACTACAGTATAATGCTTTGATTTGACATCCATTGCCCACATTATCACCACTTCTTGTAACACAAACCTTGAGTTGGATTAATGGTAATGGATATGAATATCACTAAAAGTGACCACAAATTAGCGTTAACTACAGTATAATGCTTTGATTTGACATCCATTGCCCACATTATCACCACTTCTTGTCGTCCTTTTGATTATCAGTTAATAATATTAAGTCCTTTTCGTGGCAAACAATACCAACAAAAAACTTTTGCCAATCGATGGGTAATTCAATAACAAATGAATTGCGAAAATATGCACAGATTTGCAGTCAATAATACATACGTTAAGTAAAAATGAGATTCAATTGAAAAAAGTGTCTAAAAATCATAAAATAATTGGTGTCTTAAGTATAGGATTACAGTTAAAAGTAAAACACAATTAAAAGCAAATAATAAGCGATGAAATGGTCATCAAATGATCACATTTTGGTCATCGAAATGGTGTGGAAGTGATAGGTCGTGGTGTCTGTTGTGTCCATTCATCACATTATGGCTGACATCAGAAAAACACTAATTATTTGAAAAGAGCCTCAAAATAGCCATTGAGAGGACACAGCCATACATAGCATGCATTGAATGCATTCAAATGGCAATCAACTGTCAAAATGCCTGTTTGTGTGCACAGACTCTCCAATGGGCTAACCCTATAGGATAATAGCGGTACGAACGCAGGCAACGTCACCAATGCCTTCAGTGAGCACTACAGTGGGTGCGCATGCGCTGCACACCGGGTCGTAGTACGACACGCACAGCCTCACAGCCCCTCCACAGCGAACTCTACCGGTAGTCTCGGATATAACATAACATACCTTAACATACCTTAACATACCTTCCCTTTAAAAGGCTTACAGTTAGACATCATTTTGAGGACAATTAGTCTGAATAATGAAACACACAATGAGTTTAAAACTAATTCGTTTATTATAGAGTAATACTTTGCTTTCAAATCAGTATTATAACAGTTGATAACTTTTGTAACATAAAACTAAACTTAAATATAATCCAATTAACAGGTTTATAAATTAAAAGCAATTTAACAATTCATTATAAAATAAGTTTAGTGGCAATTAAATATACAATTAATGATAATTAACATAACATCCAATTGTGGCTCAAATTTCTTACAAATTGATCTAAAAGTTTGGCTGAAATTAGTTAAAATGTCACCAAAATTTGCAACTCATATGATATAAAAGGCTAAAAACTGAAAACAATTTACTTTTTTTAAGAGAAAATGAAATTATAAAAACAGAACAATTCATTTAAAAGTTTCCTAGATATTACAATATATTCAATTGATTTGTGGTTAAAATATTTGAAACAAAAATCTGCCAAAAATAGCAATGATTTGTTGTACCGGTAATTAAAATAAGTGTTGTTATTGTGGAACGTGTTTTAAATTGAAGTCACTTTAAAACATTACTTTTATTAGTATTCGTTGCAATCGTTTTTTAATTATTATTAAGAATATATTATAATTTAATAATTAGATTAGTCTTAGTATTGGTTTGTATGAGTGTTTGTGTGACCAGTGCTTAAAGTCTTGATGAATAAGACGACGAATTGTGATAAAAGAGTACATAAGCGTCGGTCAGTTTAGTGGGATTGAAAGTGTCCGACACGTCCTTCACTCTATGCGTTCACATATTAAATACCAATTAATAACACAATTTCAATGACAATCACACCTACCTCTCATCATTCAAATGAAACCACTTGTTATCGTATTGACAGTACGCAGTGTAGTGGCCACTGCGCGATGAGTATCCGTGATGGCAGACACAGGCGTACAAGTGGTATGTCTTGCCATCGATAGTGATGTTCGCATTCACACTAATGTCTTGACTCGAGAGCTTGAAGCCATCGTTTGCGAACTTTTTCAGATCTGCACCAAACGATTGAAAATACAAATTGTTAGCAATAAATGATTGTAAACATTGGTCACACGACATACGAAGGATTAAGATTTGAGGCGATCTTTGAATAGTCAATCTCTTGGTTGACCTCCGATGGCATTTACAACGCGAACAAAACTGCAAAAATGGTATTAATATGAGTTCAAAGTTTCAAAGTCCAATTGTGGTGACAAACCGGTTGTTCCGGCGGCAGGTCATGAAGAACTCGGCATTTAAGAAGCTAATCTAGAAGCTATAGTGTAGCTCAGGACATTAGGTATCTTTACTGTCAGTCATGCTTACGTGAGTATAAATCACAATAAGAATCCATAAAGTTATAAAATAAAGATCTTGTGATAATATTTCACAAGACTGTAGTCATTATGATTTACATAAAGTTATAAATCGGCTGAGAGTAAAGTTATTCTTAACCGTAAAATGAGTTATAAATATCATATAAATAGTTGATTATTTAGTTATTCTCTATAAATGTGTTAATATTTGAGAGGCGTATGAGAATTGTTCACACGTTTATCATTACTGTTACAGCAATTCAAATAATATATTGTACTGTATTATAATTAATTGTTAATTACACCATAAATAAATTCAAGAATTTGATTATTCATCATCATTGTGAATTATTGTAACATAAATGGTAAAAATGAATAATTTCTATCGTTTCCCAGGCATTCATTATTATAGAAAGAATTCATTGATTCAAAAGAATACAAGTTATGAATTGATATTATTTTCACATATTTCGCAACAACTAAAATTATCTTGATAACCTGTTTAATGTCTAATTTTAAGTCATAAATGATCAACATTAATGGTTTTGTATCTATCAATATAATTATAGATTGTACAGTATTTGTAATTAGTATGCTTTGATAGATAAGAGAATTCCTTTAAAAACAAAAGTATGGTATAATTTATATAACATAAAACTGATTAGGGTACTATACTGTATTACGGTATATGTGAGATCTCATAAGTGATTTGAACACTAGTACAACACTATAATAGCGTAATGGATAGTAATGGACAGCAAACCCGTACCGAGAGACAGGTAGTGAGAGGTCGAAGAATGGATCCCAACAACTGCTGGTGTTATGACATTCGGTGCACTTAATGACTGATGAGAACTGTCCCACAAATAAGTCAATGAGACGCGAGTCGTCTATAACTCCTTTATATTGATTCCACGCCTCTTGTGATGTATTTGCTGTGCATTTCATAATAATATCAATTAATGGTATATTGTTTACAATTATTAAAACTCACGTTCAATGAGCTTAGTCTTTGGTCTCTTTTTTGCTTTGTTCACCTCATCGTGTAATCCGTTAATCAGATATCTCAAGAACTCTTGAGCATCGTGTTGACTGTGGTTTTAAATGAAATTATACTTGTTAACAATTGTATTTATGTTAACTAAATTAAGATTTCATTACTCATATCCTCTGAATTTTGGCTGATAGCTGATAAACATTTGTCTGAATGATGAGGGATTAACATAACCAGTCCGAGCATTAGCTGACATTTCTTTGAATAGACGGCACAAACCTATTGACCGAAAGCCGTATTAATTGCTATTCAATAACAATGTATGTGAAGACAATCTCTGACCAGAAAACAGTGTTCCTCCTGAAGACTCGTAGCCATTAGTAATGTAATCTCTTAAACTCTTAGTGGCAAAAAGTGCTTGGAGTACCGAGTTCATATAACATGTATTGCCTAAATTAGTTAAACCGGCCACTGGTGTAGATATCTGTGTGCGGGTAAAATGAAATATAACTTTATTATAGTTATTATAAACAGATAATAAAAAAACATTACTCAAATTCTTTAAATTACTTCTCCAATTACTATAAGTCAGATAATTTTCACGTAAATTTATCTTTGGCTTACAAAATCACGAGGATTTTTACTATTTTATAACATTTATGACATAATTTAAAATAAGACTGGTAGTATTGTTGATAAAACTGTATTATATATTTCTGTAATAACTTAATAACCGAAAAATTCCATTACATCAGTACAGTGCCAATATAATTATCATATGAATAATAACACACTTACAATACTGTATTCAGTGTTATAAAAAACTAATAATAAATTAGTTTTTTGTTTGTATTCAGTCTTAGTGTGAGATTATATAAAGAAATGGAAAATACAAAGAATTGACGCATAAAAACACATTTTGCGTAAAAACTTAAAATACAGTGTTTGTTATTATTAAATACAGTATAAAAATTAATGGTTTTCTCAAATAAGTGAAGATAACACTAGTATTTAAGACTATATGAGTTGCCAAAAGAGGTTAAAATTACTTTATTTAAATTCGAAATTCAACTCCAATTAAAATCGGTTTTTATTTTTGTACGTTCAAACAACACAACGTATGTCTCGATATTTTTAGATACATATTATTTGTGTTAAACACGGTTTTAACTTCATGAGTTCACTTGTGAACTTCAAGTGAAACACAAAAGAAGATAATAAAAATATGGTCTCAAAAGTGTAAACCTTGAGTTCACTATAGGATGAAAACAAGAGTAAACAAAAATAAAGCCAATCTTGAAACTACTATTTGTCGCAATCGACTGACTGTTCAGAATTAGGTTGACTTTCATCTCGAAAACTACAAAATCATTCACTTTTTTGGTTGAGATTCACAAATGATTTGTCGTAAGAATTTGGGTCAATAATATTAGCAAATAATTAGTTAATTGTCTAAATATAGAGCAGTAGTGTATCAAAACTAATTGATTTCTAATAAAGAAATTAATCAGTTTTTTATAACAAACTTATGTACTCTTCAGATAAGTATTAGTCAACTGAACCATCAATTCAAGGATAGGAAGGATAAAGGTTTTAATGTATCACTCAATACTCATTTCAATCACTCGTACTATTCTGCGAACCAATGGATTCATTGATGCAAAAAATAAAATTAAATGGTTTAATGAAACATCATTGGATATAATGGATACTGTATAAACAAATTCTGTATCAATATTATAATACAATTTTGCATTAAAAATCTTAATAATGACATAATTTAAAGCAAACAAACTCTAAATAAACTATCAAGAATAATTTATAGAATATTATTTTTTTATAATCTCAATGACAACTAAACAATGCTTTAATAGCTATTATGTATTTCTAAATGGTATATACCTTGGAGGGGATGTCTGGTTCCGTGTAGTCCAGACTCGATCGCCTTTGATTATAACGGGTGAGTGTGACCGATGAGGGCGACGATGAAAGTCCTGTCAGGAAAATAGGTGTTAAAATCATGTCCACTAACACTTGCGATAAAGATCCGAGACTTTATTAACGGTTATTCTCAAGTAATGTTGGGTCGACTTTATTGTTACTAATGTTAGACAAATGAGGAAAACATATATTGACGTCTATTTAGCCAAAAACAATGGAAAAGTAATATCGGATGATAAGTTTAAGTCAAATGGATTTTCCTCATTGCAAAAGCCATTTGCGTACAATTTTCGTATAATATACTGTATTTTATATAATTTCTTTAATTCAACTACTAATTCGTATCAAAAGAGTTTTATTATCTAAAAAAGTTTTATTTTTATCAAATGATTTGTGGATCGAATCCATACCACTATATTGGGCTGATATGCAATCACAAGATGTGTTATATTTAATAAATATTGTTTTCAATCTAATCTAAAGTCCATGTACTGTATTGTAGCACAAAAATGACTTTTATTTTCTAAATATTCTCAAAATTGAATGTAAATTCACATAAATAGGAATCGGGTTTTTGAGAGCAATTATCTATTTACGGGTTTTGTGTTTATTTAAAAATAAGTGAATCATTTATAACTTTAGCCATAAATTTAAAGGTATTTATTTAACCATAAAACCGACCCTTTCTTAAACTAAATGATAAATAAATCTAATTATATTCAGCAAAAATTATAATGACAAACACAATTGAATATAACTTATTCATAAACTCAGCTGTAATATCAAATTCACTATACTGTACAGTACTGTACTATGCATTCATTTAAAATTCAGTATAACATTCAATTTGACACTAATATTTAGGTTAAGTTAAGAAATTTGAATAAATACTTCTCTAATTTAATAGAAAATAAGTCTAAACATTTTCCAAGTTGTTATAATCAATATAAAAATTTTTATTAAAACACAAATTTTATTTATATTCAAATTACTGTATAACTTTGGCATTGTATTCAACAATACAACCATAAAGTCATTGATAATTATTATTTTTATTAATAAGTTTGTAGGAATCAAAGTTGTCATATAAGTTGTATTTGATAACTTCGATAAACACTTAAATCACTTAATGATTGACACATTAAGTGAATAATGTATTGTAAATGAAAGCACTGTACAGTACTGTATGTATAGTATGGCTATTCCTGTTTTGCTGTCTCTGATATCAAGTACAATATGAAATTAGTTTCTATCAAACAAATTACTGCAATTATCTAAATATTGTACAATTATAATATAGTTTAATATCAATTGAGTCAATCATTAATATAACACCAATTATACTTAATTACTAGCTTTAGTCTCAACATGGACTATAAATAACTAATTAAATTATATGTAGGATACTGTATATTTAAACATCAATGAATAACCCAGGAAAATAATTATTTTAAAATTAATTACCTATTAAATAAATTAAAGTTTTAAAAAAATATTAATCAAAACTGTAAAACCTTTAAGTGTGAAAAACTAAACGGTAGACACCGTAATAAATAAATGAGATGAGGATTTAGGGAAAACAGATAACTCACCCGAAATACCAGTCGAATAGCGACTCGAACTATAAGTTGAGGTATTGGTTGAGAGCAGACTGGAGGGTGACTTATACGATGTGGACGTCGAGTGAGTGCTTAAATAGTTTGAGGGCCGGTATGCCGTCAGGTCGTAAGAGGATCTACTCTTGACTGAGGAAAGACTCTTTTGACTGAGACTTGAGGCCGAATACGGTCGGAGCGACGAGAAGGTAGAGCTGGTGGACGACCCATTGCGTGATAGCGACGAGTTGGAGGGGTAGCCCGAGTAGTATGTGGTGGTCGACAGCACTGGCATTGTTCTGGCGATCAATCGATTAATTAGTTGTGGCCTTCAATTGTCTGCAAATAACCAATGAATACAACATTTATTATGAATTGCATACAAACGGACTATGAATTGATTTTTATACATATATTAATCAATTATTACTCCCTTTCATTACGAGATAATTATATTAATTTCTATAAAATCCGATACATTTAATTGGCGCACAAATGTGACCAAAAAATATTCAATAAAATGTATACAGTACACACAATTTATATAAATAGCAGAAATGCTAAAAACAAGACATTATTATCCAGTTATTACAACAAAACCTCATTTCAAATAAAACTATAAAAATTGTTCAAAAAAGATCCCAATGACTGGCATATCATGTCTATAATAATAGGCCACTCATTAATTGTGAAAACTTTTAATTAATAAATATGACAAAAATATATTTATATAAATTGTGTTTGAAATGAATTGCATAATGTTTTAAGTTTTATGATATTTATCAACAAAACAGAAATATTTAGCAAAAATTAATATATTCCGAAGTTTTAATTTCATTTTCATAGGTTTTGTAAAATTTTTTAACGTTTAAAAATTGATAAACCGAAGCCAAATATTATAATATTATTATTATTACTTTAATTATATTATCATAAATAGCTGTTTAAATACTGTGTAATATACATAGACTCTATGTCATAGAGTAATATTCAATGGAAAAGTGTTTAAAAATATGGTTTCAATTTATAGCACATTATCTGTAAGAAGTGTAATAGTAGGACAGAAAAACAGTAAATGAAATGAATTGCATAATGTTTTAAGTTTTATGATATTTATCAACAAAACAGAAATATTTAGCAAAAATTAATATATTCCGAAGTTTTAATTTCATTTTCATAGGTTTTGTAAAATCTTTTAACGTTTAAAAATTGATAAACCGAAGCCAAATATTATATGATATAAAATTTTATATTATAAAATAACACTTGATATTAATAGGTGTACAGAAAGTTTAAAAGCAAAAATATTCACAGATATCAGAGAAGACGTAATAATAAAAATATTTTTTACCACAAATGAGACATTTGTGTAGTCCTTACGGTACCATACAATACATGTTATCTCAATTAAACAGTTAAAGTGATATAAATATACGACAAAAATAATAATCATAATACAATATTATTATTATTACTTTAATTATATTATCATAAATAGCTGTTTAAATACTGTGTAATATACATAGACTCTATGTCATAGAGTAATATTCAATGGAAAAGTGTTTAAAAATATGGTTTCAATTTATAACACATTATCTGTAAGTGTAATAGTAGGACAGAAAAACAGTAAATAAAGTGGGCTCTTATCTCACAGCAAACTTCAATTGAATACTACATGCGATAAGAAATCACTTTAAAATAAAATTCAAATAATACTGCCATCGATGACAAGACTTCTAACAAAAGTGTTTGCAATGGATTCACGTAATGACGATAAAAAAAATGAAAAACTCAAATACACACCAACTCATGAGACAAATATATAATGGTACAGTATTTGTTGAAATATTGCTCAAAACCAGTAACATATTGATTGGATAACCAGATACTTTAAACATTAAATTCTTAGACTCAATTGTTCCCAATATTTGAAAGTACTTTAAAACCACTATACTTTCAATTGAATGCTATTTATATAACAATTTGTTTGATTATTTGAAGACTAAGTTTTCCTTTACTTTAAAATTTATTATTTCTATGCAGATTAGATATAAAAATAATTATTTTGTTTCCTTATATACATTTTATACAAAACAATTAATATATAATTTTGTAATTTTTAAAATCAAAGTTCAAACAATAATTGTCACAATTCCGAGATTTATTGTGTATTTAAGTAAACAAATGTACCATTTATTCAAACATTTTTGATTGTATCTGTTTGTTTAAACTCGTATAAACTCCCATTTAATTGTAGTCCAATTCATAAAATAGTCAAATAAAATACATTTAATTTGTAGTGAAAAACACGTTACAACTAAAAAACAGTTATTCTCTTCAGTAACCAAACAGTGATTAAATAAATTCTCTTCACATGTATTGATAACTAATACTCTATTATCAAAATATTTGTGTAATTAATGCAATGATAGATTTGAAACAATAATTATATGGAGGTATCTATAAGTGATTTAATATGTAAAAGTATTTAATGACTGTTACTGCGATAGACTCCATATTTACTAGTCTTTAAAGTGTTTCTCAAAATATTTTAAAAGTCAAATCACTGTTTGAGACGAATATATTACTAACACATAAGAAATTAAAAAAGATTTCACATCAATATAAATATAATTCATATAATTTTATACATCATTTGATTTCACAACAACTCCTCTGATCCGACGATCTGTGAGACGATGTTATGAAAGCATTAAATATTTAAATTTAGTTGCCATTAATAAATGCCTACATTTCTGTCAAAACTTAATTAATAAGTAATAAAGTAGTATTTCAAAAACTAATAAAAAAGACATATAATGATGTAAAAAATATATCAAAACTAAATCCAAGTTCACATTAAATGGCAAAAAATGTACACAATTTATAGATTTTAATCAAATGAGTGTTTAAGTACACAGTTTATCGCATAAAATAAACTTAAGGTTTTTAAAGCTTTTTAAATTAATAAAAACATTACTGTATAACTCTTTGAAACATTTTTAAAAAGCCTTAATATGTAAGAGTTGGGCAAAATTCTTGTATATTAAGTAATGGCATTTATATAATATTTGTGAAACAATAATAAATAATTCATTAAAACATTAGTAGGAAAACCAGTTTCTGGTCTCTAATTAAATGTATGAACACATGAATCCAGCAAATTATTGCCACAAAAAAATAACCAAAAATTCCGGCAAACGATTAGTATGTGAATAAGTATTGAGAAAATATTTTGGTTTTTAATAAATCAGTTTTCTAGGGGTTTTGAGTCTAAACTTTAGACACAAAAACGGGTTAACAATTCATTAAATAGTTTTCAAATCAAATTCTTTGCATATTTTCAGCGCTTATAGTCCTCTGAGAGGCGATAAAAATAATCAAATTTCTCACAAATAGTTTGTAACCAAAAAATGTTAAAAATAACCACAAATTGAGTGAAAAAAAAGTTGAGTAACATTTTGCTGACAATTATTTGCTCTAAAATCTAATCACAAGTATTTATTTAATAATACCTTTTATGCCGAGTAAACGTATGTTGAAAACAATGATAATTTACAAATCCATGGCATTCACAACCACTTCAGTGAACACTAAGTCTCCAAGAAGTAGTGAATCCAATGAATCCAACCACACATCCAATGGTCTACTCTCTCGTCCCCTCCACTCAACTCTTCAGCGGTTTATCTAAAATACAATAAATTTAATATTATTTTAATTATTATACAAATTGTAGTTTACATGCATTTCATAACTACTGTCATATGATTGACATATTTAGCAATGAATATACAGTTAATCAGATTTGATGTCTAATACAGTGTTTGGTATGAAATGTAAGTCAATAGAAAACAACGGTTTGTTTGGATGTTTGCGTTCAAAGCCAATGACAATACCGTGTATTATATGTTATATTAATATTTGTTTCATTCATTCATACAAACCTAATGTCAATAATAGTGAAAACAATATATAAATAACAATATATTACCGATTGATTGAATGGATTGATTCACTCATCAATGGATAATCGGCTTTGAGTTGAATCACAAACTAATGCCTCAAATGTTCACTCATTTTCGCGTCAATCATATCTGCGATCAAACCATTCAAATGAATACACAATTAATTTTCACACAAATGATTGCAACGATTGAAGGTTTAGTTGTATTGAGACACTCGTAGAGAGAGACACCGAGAGAGAGAGGGGGAGAGAGAGAGAGAGAGAGTGACTGTAATGAGAGAGAGTGAGAGAGCGTGTGATCATTGGTTGCAATGCATGTGAATCTCAATCAATCTGTATATGGCTTTGGATGGCATTCAGTGTCTTTCAATGCGACAAAACAGCACAACCGCGCGTGCGCTCAACACACACATCTCTGTCCCCATCCCTGTCCCTCGCATTCACATACATTCACATACATCGTGTACTTATGGAAAGGCATCACTTTATGGCACGGATCCCATCCCACGACTAACTCACAAATATTTCTCATTGCTTTCATAACACTCTCATTTCGACCCATTATTTCGTAATCTATTATACAATACATTTGATTAGCATTTTGTCACTTAATATATACTGTCTCTCCTTTTTGAGAGAGAGAGAGAGAGAGAGAGCTTTATTGGAGATGTGATGAAATATTAGTTTTACTGTATTAAGAATTGCCATAAATTGATGGAAAAGTTAGGTTGAAAAATAAGCACAACTTTTATTCATTACTAAATAACTTTAATATATTCATAACTGTGTATTACTGTATTACAGATAATTATTCAGTTCATAAGGTATAGTGTTATGCAATCTCTTTAATAGCATTGACAGTCAATAGATGTCCGACCAGTCACTGCAGTCATAGTCTAATATTGACTTCAATACTCCAATCATTTGCTTATTTATTTATTCTAAATGTGTTCCCTTGCTTCATTTACTAAATCTACCTAGCTTATTGTCAATATAATTAATAAAGTTCTAAATAGAGAACCAAACTCATCATGGCAAATACTCTTATGACAAATATGATCATGGTACTTTTACCCTAGCCACTGTGACTCGATAAAGTATTTAAGCAAGTTAATTGTAAACCACGATAATATTATAATTGGTAAAATATAAAGTTGCTCTAAATTATCAATACAATGAACAAGGGCATCTTTACATTGAGAGTTCTTTATCTAAAAATTAATTTCTCATTCATTTGACTCATTGAGAAACACGAGATAACTTTTGGCTGTAACAGTGATAGACTAGGAGTAAACTCGATCATTAAACCATTGCTAATAAATCTTAAAATGATTTGTAAATCGATTGTCCACTAAATAAATACAAAACCTACTCTTTGTAATAATTTTTCATATAATGTACTGTATGAATCAGTATTTGAACCCTTAAATAGATTTAAATGAGTGCTAAATACTCGCAATACCTCCCGAGTTGTGCAGGGTAAAGCTCCCCCAAAGTGGAGGAGCAATTTAAAAATTACTCTCAATAGTAAGTAAAACTAAATAAAATTGTTTACAATTTATATCATTTGTGGCAAATATATTTTTAATTTTATTTTTTAACATGCACCAATACCAAATATTCCAATCAATACATCCAATGATTGATTTTAACATAGTCATTAATCTAGGTTACAATTACACAGGTTACAATTAATCTAGAAAATATATTATTTATTTTGTATACAATTTCTCCATTTAAAAAATTAATATAGATTGGTAAATATTCAAATCATAATATAGAAATAGAAAACCAAATACATAAATACAAAATTTTCAATATATTAAATTTAAATAATTGAAAAATAAGTAATTATTTAATCCTTGTATTAAATGTCACCAGTGTCTCTTTATAATTTAAATTCTTTGTTTTAGTTATGTAAGTATTCATGGCATATAATGGGTTTTTTTTGTGCTGGGTTGCATAATGTAGACAAATAAATCAAAAGAACTTTTTAATTTAATTGTAGTAATTTATTAATTCAAGTATTTGACAAAAGTAATTAATATGTAACTAATGATTGGTTTTTCACAAATATATAGAATCTAAACATTTGGTGTTGGAGTGAATGTTGTAATTACAGACAATTCTTATTCCTTACAGAATATACTATTGGTTTCGGGAATTTTTGTATTTGTCAGACAAACTGTTTATAAGAATTAACTATTTATAAGCATTTATTTAGGAATTAATATTCAAGTCTCGAACTTATAGAGAAACAGTTAACAAGGACCTCCTATACATATGAGGGTTATATTCTCTTTGTTTTGTGAAACACCTGACAGTCCCGGACTTTCTAATAAGTAATGGATTTTCATATAATGAGTAAATTATATTTAGACCAATATTTTTACTGTTTAACACATTAATGCTTATATTGAATACTGCTCGTATGAAATGATTGGTTTATAGTAGCTGTCAGAGCCCAGGGATTGTATCCCTGAAAAATTAAATTATAATTTTCGTATAACTTTTTTGTTAAGAGTGCCCATAATTGAAGTCAATTTGAGAACCTATTGCTTTAGAAAAAACAATAATTGAGTCAAAATTTAAACCTATATTCAATTGATTATTAGAGAAATCTGTTTTAAGTCTTTTCATTAAATCTAAAAGTTTTTGTTTTTAAATCAATGAGTTTTTAGTTGGTTAAATGTGTTTGTTTAAGTGAAACTCCAGTTTACTATCTATAAAATATAAACAATAAATGAGTTTAATTTGGTCACAAATAATTAACTAAGATTTTACTGTAACTGTAAATCTAAAAATATCTATAGAAAGGTCTCAATGATAAATGAATTAGTGGTTAAAAATATTTTGAAAATTAATTTCAATGACTCGGGTGTTTAGAAAACCAAATACACATAGTAAAGTTATTAGATTATAGACATTGAGATATTAATGTACTGTATAGTTATGAATATAATATCGACATTTCATATGCTAAACAAATGGCAACAATTTTATAAAGTCTAGTGAATGTTGAAAAAGTGTTGGCTTTTTATCTGTGGTTTCGATTTGGATGGTATAATAAGACAATAAACATCCATCAGATGCAATACCTTTTGACAGTTATGGCATCGGGTGTTCATTGCATTCAATGCGATGGGAGTCTAGTGTAGGAGCGCTCGGAAAGAGCACTTAGTCGTGGAAATCCGTTCTCTGCTATGCATTGGCTTTACTAACAGATAAGCACTGAATCCGTATTATTTACTCGACTCTAATGTTATTTTTTCAGTACTTACTGCTCATAGACTTAAGAGTCGATAGAAATATAGAAATACGTGACATAACACTCTCAGCACTTGTTTAATGCATTCCTTGACTCGCAAACTGATCGCAAAACCAATAATTGAATCCAAATTATTATTATTATTCTGTATAGAAATTTAATTTATAAATACAATAAAAACGAAAAATATCATTTCATATAAATGTCTCATTTCCTCCAAATTTGTAATACTCTATCAAATACTCAATTAATTAATTTAAAATTCATTTCATAATAATGTCATTAACGTTGAAGGACTCGATTTTAAATTTATGTCAAGTTTTCTTTAATTTTAAATAATGTTTGACTGAATATAAAAGAAAAATTTTCTTAATTTTCCACATAAATAAACACAAATTATTGCACATAACTTGAACTTAACCTAATTTTTAGTATTTAATTATCGGTTTGTATTAAAAGTAAATCATTATTCGGACACTAATAGGATTAGGAGTTTAGAGCTGAACCGTTGTTTGAGTGACAATAATAAATAAAAATTAATTTTAAAATAATTATAACATTACATCGGATGTGATCATACATACTATACCGCATATAATGTACTCTACAACAGGATAATAACCAATATTTACGTAAAATAATCATATTTTAATAACAACTTATATAATGCACAAATAAATTTACATTTAATAACAATAATAATTTATCCGGACCTTTAGAAAAGTATTTAATTTGATATTTTGTTTTTACAATTTATTTGGTTATATAATTTGGAGAGAAAATATTGAGTGCACTAAACATAATATTATATAATAATACTAGAGTTAAACAAGTTTTATAATACCTCTGATTCCGAGAATTGAAAGAAAAGCAGTTTTGTTGCATTCATTATATTAAGGACCCATCCGTTTAAATGTTTATTAAATTTTATACATATTTTTATCAAATTAAATATTTAGCATGTATGTATGTATCGGGTTTGAGAACAACAAATTATAATTAATTAATTGACAATAATTAAGAATTTTAATCACACATGGGTGATTTTTATAATAATATTTTGGGTAAACTTGATTAAATATTTGTAGATTTTAGAATATTTGTTTTTAACACAATTAGTGTTAACTACCATTAGTAAAATAAATAATATTGTAGTTCATATCCGGTGTTTATTTATATTTTATTTTTTAAAAGTAAATTTCTTTAATTACATATGATACTTTATAATTAATAATATCATAAAACACAAAATAATTAATTATATTTGACATTCAAAGGTTTATCAGTAAATTAACGTTTGTGCCTAAAAAATAATATAATATATGAACGATTAAATGATTTAAATTTCAAAAAATGTTTAAACAGAATAAGTATTTTGAGATATTTTTAAATTTTCTACTCTCAAATTTAGTAAAAATTAACAGTTTAACTGGAATTAATATTTGGAATTGGATTAAATTTAATAATTCAACTAAATACTAAACATTATATCTATTCATGATTTTACAATTGAATGGCTCTTAAATCTAATAACAAAAAAGTGTTTTCTATTTAAACAATAAATTGTAAAAACATTTAAATTGTTGTATATGAACCGATAGTTTAATAACAAATTTAGCATAAAATGGTATTCTATAGAAATAGACAATATTATGATAATAAGAATTAATGCATAATAGCATAAGTCCTGTATTAGAGTTAAGTTCATTATTTTGTGGCCAAATCCATGTTATCCATTTCCAACCAGTGTTCAGCATTTGGTTCTCTTTTTATTGATTATATTGAGCGTGAAATGTATGGCTCATACAATAGGGTGGAAGCCTTGAGCCCCAACTTATGGCAACGTATGCCTCGCCGTAAGACTAATACCCAATTCTGGGCAACAGTAGTGGCAATATCACCGACACTACAATCTCTGGGGAATCAGTAATTTTCATTACTCTGGTCTCCCGTCGTTCATGCGATCCTTTCATTTTATGAATCAAAAGATCAACCGTTAGTTTATCAGCTTTTCTGATACTTTCATTATTCAGTTATTTATTGTTTGTGCTCTTCATTCACAGTGAATGTCACTCCTATAATGTCGTAATAATGAACGCCTTATACGGCTATTCATATTATAGTCTGTCAGCACTGATAGGGCCAGTGGTTGAGAGATGCGAGAGATGATCGCTCCCATAGACTACTGTTCCACATATTGCCAGCGCTTTACAGCTATACTCTACTCACTACTCACTCGCATCCAAACACATGGATGAGAGGACTGTGGGCTAAAAGCACACACTTTTTCTGTAGAGTCAGTCGTTTTGTTAATCTATTGAGTGATAAGAAGACCGCACGACAGACACTATGAGATGAAACACTAGTTTATCCTTAAATCCTTTGTTAATAAATGAACCAATTTTTCACGTCATACACAATATTGAAACCATTTTCAGTATTTAATTTAAAATCTAAAACATCCTCCGAAAATAATCCATAGATTTCTCAAATAAATTGAAATATTTTGAAAGCAATATTAAATCACGGGATACATTTTAAACAAACAACAAATTATCACATAATTTGTTTATATGTTTTGTGAAATAATAAAAATTGATAATTATACAATTACTTAATTAAGTTTAGTTTTTATTTATTACTTAATCGTTAATTTTTTGTTTATTTCTCACTAACACTACACTATTTTTCACTAGGGTATCTATACTAATAATGACCAGGGCGAATTAGGGCGATGTGATTGTAGTATCAAATGTTGGTATCAAATTATCTTTAATTAAAATGAATTGATTTTTATTTGTAAAATAGTTCATTTGTAAACACCATAAATATGGGTTAAACTCATGAAACTCACAATACATAAGTTAAAATCAATTTAAACAGGATTTTACATAATAGTGTTACTTTTATTTGTTAAATGTTTATTATAGTAATGTTGATCATCGTATTAATAATGTAGTCTAGAGCAATGAAACTTAATAATTAAATATAACTTTTGTTAAACAATTCAAAAGCAAACACAACACAAAGAATAGTTAAAACAAATGCAAACCAGTATTTCTTAGAGTATGTTATTATAGCGTTGGAGAACTGAAGCAATCATTTTCTGCTTCTGAGTAATAATTCTCTGAATTCTTGAAATTCTTTCGATTAGAATAATAATTTGAAAGAAAAATTTTCGTTAAACTCACCGCAAATGCAAATCAATTCTAGAGTATAGGTCTAAATACAATACTATCTTTTAATCGGGTCTAAAATTACACGATATTCTAGTGTAGTGTAGATATAATGTATAAGACTTTACTGTATTTTCTTACACATATAAGACGGGGGCGGTTCGCATAGGTATCCCAAGCGCTACCTTACGTTACTTTAAACACAATTATACTTTTCCGAGAAAATTGTTATTGAATATATAATACTATCAAATGCTATGAATAGAGCCCCGGGTTATGACTTGGAGTATGCGATGATCACGACTTTCTTACTCATACGAGTGTTGACCACATATTTCTCGATCGCACTCTTCATTGAGAAGAAGATACCGGAGTTACTCCTACTTATGCTTTCCATTGGCTCTCAATACGAGTTTCATTTGTTTAAAAATACTATTTCATAACAGACACCACATTAGTCTTTCAAATATCATTAAACGGTTCATTCGGTGAAGACATTCAATTTCATTAAAGAGTTTGAAAATGCATTTAGAGATTGACTTCTTTGACGAGAGAGACGACGATGAATATGGAGACACGTCTGACAACAAGGTGTTTGTCAGAGCCGGTAAGACTCACTACTATTTTCTTTCACTACATTTTATTTATATTTATATTATTTATATTGATATCATCACAAGTGATGTAATAAACAAAACTCTATTAATGATTCATTTCTTTGAGTATTTAGTAAATACTATTTACTAATAACAACATTACCACTGATTTGAGTCGATCTGAAGGTCGATATAATTGTATAAACCTTTTTTCTATCGTATTTTATGCAACATTTATTTTTTATGACTAACACATAAACAATTTAACTTAATGATCATATCTTATTTTAATTTTTAGATATTTAAACAAATTAAATGTGATTCATTAATTTAATTTAAGATCTACTCTAACATAAAGAATCCTTTCATATAAGATATAAATAAAGTATTTGAACGTGGTTTTGGATTTTTTTATGATTAATTGAGAAAAAATAGTGAATGAGTTATTGGTTAGGAATTTCTAAGTCATTGTTTTGTTAGTCATTCATAGCTCTCCATTATTTAACATAAATCGTGTTTTTATCAAATCTTATTTTATTTTGATAAGACTATTTATTCATAAGTGTTTTAAATACAATAGTGTTTAAAGTTATTTAGAAAAATAAAACTAAATTTTAAAATACACACATATTAATTACATTTAGTATACATATTATAAGTTTTAAAATTAATAAAATACAACCCTTTTGTTGTATTTATATAAATGATTCTATTTAAAAGTATAAATGTGAGTTATATTTTTCATTTTACTTACCTAGAAAGAATATTCAAGTAATTTTTGTAAAGTTTTCTAAACATAAATTGACTTAAATTAATAAAATTAATAATACAGTATATATAAAAATTAACATTAGTTTAACATAAATAAATTAACAAAATTGAAAATATAGATTAATTTATTTTGCATTTCTTACCCCATATTTATTAATTACTTTAAAATAAGATGTAAAATAATTATAACTTATGTACGATTACTGAGAAACAGAATCATTGTTGAGAGACAACTATAGTATAAGAAGTTGTGGTAAATTGATGCTCAGATAGAAGGCGTATAATAATATTAGTTATTATAATACTTTGTCTCAAAAATAGGTACTTTCCCACAAGAGTTTCAATTAACATTAAGAAACACCAAATAATTATTTTAAGATTGACTGAAAATAAAAGTTTTTGATTATATTGTATCAGACAATTAGAAAGTAAAATGAGATGAAAATGTAAACGGATTTAAAGTCATAAGAAATAGTAAACTATTTGGCGCTTATCATTCCACACATACTATACTGAAGTTGTGTAGAGTCTGGCGTAGAGTCTGCAACATACAGGTGCCCACACCCAGGAGCCCACAGCCAAATCGTGCTTCTTCGGGAGCATTGGCTAACTTTTAATCGGAACTCTTGGCCCTAAGATTGATAAGTTGCTGAACATCCGTATTACTACACATTTATATAGCAATGCATTAGAAAATATAGTCCAAATCATTTGAATTATCCCACGGTTTGAGTGCAGGTATAACATCCATATTGTCCACACCCTTATTCTTGACGCCCGCAGCCATCTCTCAGCCAAGTCGTGACCGAGAGGTGGAGGGAGGAAGTGATAGACAGTATATACTGCCATACATTACCGGGCAATACATTATTGCATACTTCTCTGTGATCTGTGCATCTTATTCCCAATTATAGGCTTTCAGAGTTACATTTAAGATACAATTTTTATATCAAATAATATGTTAACCCTTTGATTCCGTTCTCATGAGAATCGCCAAAATATTTGTTTGAATACAAAAGGATTCTTTTAAAAATAAAAGCGAATAAATTAACAATTTATACACATATCAAGCCCACTCATCATTTCTATTATACTCTATATAAATAAATATATAATATATGTAATAATATACTTGAGTATTGTTCATATAAAATGCTAAATAATGTGAGAATTTAAGGGATATTGTCTTCAAAAGAATTTTCATGATTTGGTGGGAATTAAATTCACAGCTTATTAGTTGTATATAGAATTGATAGGCTTTCTGTAAAAGAGAACTATCTCTGAATACACAAACTTAAATCACCTAGCATACATTCATACAATTACAGTACCTATAGTTCATAACCAAATATGTATTCAGAGATAGTTCTGTTTTATAGAAAGTCAATCAATTGTATTTTAGTTTTGCATTTAGAGTAACTAATATTTATTGGAAATTAATGGTTAATCAATAGATCCGCTATTTTGGGATTCGGACGACATATGCAAATGGCTTTTGTGGTCTTCAAACATATTTATGTTGGATTCGCTCACAATATCGACATTTCCTACCAGTGGTTATGAATTATGTAAACTTCAAAAACAAGACATCATTGACTTAATTGGCGATAAAAAGGCAGCAAAATTTCTTTATCAACATTTGAAACATTTAAAAAAAGGTTTTATAAAAATACAATACCTTTTGAGAATGAATTAAAATAAAGAGCTTTTTGTTGAATACATAAGTTTCTGGACATAAATTGGATGAACTGTACGAAAGCGATGAAGAGTGTGATGAAGAAAACTCTGGTAAAAATAAAAGCCATTTTTATTGTCTATTTTAAAGTTTATTTTACTATTTTATCGGAAACTTGCATTTTGTTATGTAAATTCGTTTCAATGTTAGTTTATATCTTATCTTAATTTTGCTCTTTTCATACTATTGTTGGCATTATATTAGGCGTTTGGTTCATTTCAAATGTGATTTCATTTTATTTCTCTTGCAATGGCTTTTAGAAAAATAAATCGAAATCACGATATGATAGAGAAAAGGGCAAAATAAAGGCTATAAGTGTGTAATACATTGTTTGGTTGTTTGGACGTCGATAGCATTGGAATCGGTTTAGAGTTGCAATGAGTTTAGGCTAAGAATAAAGTGAAATCAATTGTGAGCTATAAATGTATTGTATGTTTGTTTGAGTGAGAAAATAGTGAAAGTCTCAAAATTACAGGAAGGAAGCGGTCAATGAGCACATAGTCTATTGATTTTACACAAATTCTCCTATTTTTTGCTTCATTTCTAGTCTTTATATCATTTCATATAATGTTTGACTCAAATAAGCGCTGCTATTGTAAATCAATGTATTAATTGAGTCCATTCTCTCCGAAATAGTGTTATTTTTCACACTTAATATTCACTTTGATATGCGATTTGATGACTGAGTCGAGTCATTGTGTATACAATGGTAACAGTGCTCTAACATCTAACAGGCCTACCAGTGGTGATCATACACTCTATTTTCTATTAGCAGATATGTAAATACAGCTGAATAGCTATTATTGTGAGCTTAATATAAACGCAATGATAGCAGTGATTGATATACTATTCAGCCGTTGATCTGCTATTGTAGTGAAGTTGCGGCGAATCCTAATCGCTATTATCGTATATATAGGCGACCTATCATTTCGTATAATAAACCCAAATAAAGTGCACTCCAATATAAGTCAGACCCTGAATCCAGTTTTACATAATATGGTTATTAGGTTTTCAAAGCGAAACAAACTTCAAAATCTATGCTCATCTCAAACACTATATTCTCTATGGTGTGAGATATTGGATGTAAAGTCTTGTTGACCATAAATCTTGATATACAGGAGCACAGGAGCGCATCACTGGTCCAGAGATCAGTTGGATTGCCTTCTCTATGACTGTGAGCAAAGACCACTATTTTTTGTTGGATATCTTAATAGAATTTAAGGTTTAGTCAAACTATATATTATTCCGTCAAATAAAAGCCGAGAAGAGCTCATACTCTAAGCGATACACATATTCGATGCAATCATTGCCTTTCTATACATATTTCCGAAAGCAAACAACGCTTACACTAAAAGAGGCGGAACTTGACGTTTGCTTCACAATCTCCGGCACTCCGATTGGAGACTTGACATCCAAATCGCTGCCAAAACAGCACAATAAAGAGAATAAGATTCTGCATCCAAACCATCATTTAATTCATATTACATATCAGCACAACCTATGCGTTCATCACATTTAATGTCTAAATGTTTTCCTACAAAATGCTCTTTTCTTTCAATTCTAAAAAGGCCTTAAATTTTTAAAAATCTCTTAAAATTACATGAGAAGTGATTTAAGTGTAACCAACAAAACTGAATTAACTTTTCCGATACACCTCTTGTTGTCACTCTATTCTTATTCTTTGTTTAAACTCTATCCAAATGATGCTCTATTCGGGTGAGTCTTGTGTCTGTAAAACACTCTTTCCTACAATAGTCTCACTTTATTTCAAACACTTTTCTATTTCTTGTGTTAGTATTCAAAACATTTATTCGCATTTCACTTCAATTCTAATGCAGTATTATATGCAAAATAATTATAATAAAGTGAACAATTATAATTTAATACATTTGCTATTATTAGATGTACTAATTAAAAATTAAATTATTCCAAAAGCTTTAAAATAATATATAAATTTAATTTTGTTAGTTTCCATATGGAAATATTTTTTTAATTAATCTGAAATAGAAATTAAATTAAATTAATTATTTCAATTTTAAAAATATAAATCTTAAGAACAAAATTTTATAAATATTTAAATTAAAATAAACCTAAATTTTTAATATAACTAAAATCAATTATTATATTTTTATTATAACACTTTTAAATTTTTATTATTTGCTTGAATAAAGTTGTTAATATTTAAAAACTTATATTTAATATTGTTAATTAAGTGTTTTTTTAAGATTAACAACTGATTAAAGTAGAGATAATTAAATAAGGTTAATTTATGTCTGTATTTATGTCTAAATTCAAGAATGACATATTATATATGAGATAATAAATATTAAGTTATAAATTTTGATAAATAACCACTGAATTGACAAATATCAAATATCAAATATCAGTTAATATTAAATATAAATAATAGCAAAAAATGTTAAATGTATCCAGACACAAAATTTGAGAAACAATTTAATTAACTTACGATTTATACTTAATTGTGTTATAAGACAAAATACTTTGTTACTTAAGGTATAATAAACAGGTTTCTTCCCATAGAGTACACACTTTGTGTGTTACAATACAATGTAAATTATGCACATATCATTGATTTTTTTCAATTAAAAACATGAAGACTTAATTTAAAACAATATATAAACAGATTTTGATGATATTTAGTTATACTGAAATTCAATGGGATCTTTGAGATATATTGTTAGATGGGATTGGATTCATAGTTTAACGAAAACAAAGCACTAATCTATAATATTAATATAATTAGATTTTTTTGTTAACTTTAATTCCTTGAAAAATAAATTTAAAAATACAATTTATAAAATGTGAATTGGATGTATGTTTAAATTGAATTAACATGAAATGTCAAATGTCAAACAGATTCGTCATATTCGGATTCATTGAGAAAAAGCAATTGGTCTCCCGTAGGAAATGGAGTTAACCCTGGGATGACATTTTCAAATTCACAAAATGTATTATCAAATACAAGTAAGTGTTAAGA
>CAJPVJ010000073.1:0-46133 GCA_905397405.1 Oppiella nova
TATTCCTTGATTAATAAATTTAGTCCTTTTCTTTAATCCTTTTTATTCTGCAAGAATATAAAATAGTTTCGTTTACTTTATAATTGTATATTAACAAAGTCTGTTTTCATGTTTTTATGAATCATATTTATAGTAAGAAATGAAATCAATCAAAATGCTTGAAATTTTTGTTTTTTACATAAAATATCTTAGAGTAAAATACTTACCAATCATTTTGAAGAATAAGATAAAATAAGAGGTTTCTTGAAATGATATCGATGCGAATAATAATATTGATATAATAGCTTTAAATATTTATATTTGCTTTATTTTACGGTTAACAAAGTTTCACATAATTTGAAAATTTTGTGTCTAAGTCTTTTATTCCATAAACTAACTGTCAGTTTTGCTTTAAATTAATACAATAAATCATTCAACAAAACCGTCTCTCTCTCTCTCGCTCTCTCTCTCTCTCTCTCTCTCTCATCTCTCAATTCTTTGTCTAATTTTTTGTCGCAAAATCTACTCATTTATTATAGTCTCCCTTCTTCTTTCCAAAATTATTATCTTTTAATTTGTTTTCTGAATTCATGAATAATTTTAATGCATTCATGATTTGTTTCAAAATTTTTTACTCCCTTTGCTATAAATTTTGTTCTGATTTTGTGTTTATTCGCCATTGTGAAGTAATAAAGTATTTTATATAAAGTAATAAATTAAATTATTCGTTATAATTGTATATATTAAGATATAATCAAAATAATCAGTGATTATTAATTGTTTTGGCGATAATATATTTTTTACGTTTCTATATAAATAGACTGTATATTGTGTTCAATAATCATACTAGACTATTATATACAGTAAGTTATATTTTCATTTATTAAATTCAACATACAATACATACTTATTTTATTTCATTTTATTGAATCATTTAAATAAAAAATAGACAACCATTAAAATAATAGCTTGAATTAAACTAATTATAATATACCTGTATTATTCTGTATAATAAAGTTGTATTCCATACATGTATATTTACAATACAATGTATAATACTTTTTATACAATGTATGGGTATCTTATATTAAATTGTATTTAGTTATGCAGTAAAGTGTCTTTAAAGGGTATTTATATCTAGTGAAAATAGTGATTATAAAATCGTATAATCCTTAAACTACTAACTATAATAGTTAGTAGTGAACGGTGATATATTTTTGAAAGTTTGTGTGAACACATTTGCTGCCACAAATTATATAATAATATAAAAAGATATTGTTTACACCTAATTCAAATTTAGTCAATATTATTATTACTTGACAATTTGTGCAATTAATGACTATAATTAATTACATAAAAAGTTATTCACTATTTTGTGAATGTTTTTAATAAAGTGGAAATTAAAGAATAAATTTTAAATGAGATGCAAAACACTGATAGAGAGTCTAAAGAATAATTAATGAACTGAGCATTTATTGGCAAAATGTTTGCTTTTGTACAAAATTAATTAAAACAGAGTATAACTAATTTAGTTAAAAAATGTTGTTTTATTTATATAGGATTTAAAGCCATTTTTAGTTCACTAACGTTTTGCCCGGAATTTGCAAAAATCAATATTTAGGCTAAGAATGTTTGAAATTAAACAAAATACAACTTTTATATTCAATATATTATTATTATTTTAATACAAAAATCTATTCGCAAATCACGTCAATAATGAATGCTATGAAGTGATTGATTATTCAGTTTTGATATTCTTAGCCAAAAGTGATTCAATTTTTATATTTCAATCCTAAAGCCATTGAATGAAAGTCTAACTTATGTGCCATATTAGCCAACACATCGTATATAAAAGTTATTTCATTACAACTGTTAGTCATAAATTTTAAGCCCATGTTTAGATCAATACATTCCCTATTCATTGATATCACTTTTTTGTGGTAAGTTTGACAGTATTTTTGCTTTTGTTTTTTGTGTTATCAAAAATTTTAGTGTTTTTGTTCTAATGATGATTATATGCTAATGATTGCAAAAAACCTATTATCAAAAGGAAATTTTTATTTTGTTACCATTTATCTCACAAAAGCCCTTTGAATGTAATTTTCTAGTCTCTAATCTTGTAATAATGAATTCTACGCTCAAAGCCATATCCCAAGCCTACACTAAGTCTACGAAAAAATAGACAAATTTTTTCTTTTGAAATCATTGCTATGTTTTTTTTAATTAAATTATTTATATCTTTAAATTATTCTGATAAAATTCAAGTTATAATTATTATCTCGACTTTTGTTATTCTTGAGAATTGTGTGTCTAATTCTAATTTAATTAATTTTATAATTACTTTTTTATTAAAAAAACTTTCGGGTAAAAATTAAAAATATAAATCTAATATTTTAAATATTAAAAATAATATTTCATAATGATTTCTAAGTGAATTTTCTAATTTTAATAATTAATCTATTATATTATATTTTTTTAATTATACATAAATGATTTATATATAAAACAGAATCTACATTATTGCACAATATATGACATATAATACAATACAGTAAAGATTTCGCTTAGTTTAATTCATTAAATTGTTGTCTGTTTTGTAAATTAAATTTTTTGTATGAGACTAACTCGTAAGCTCTAAATCACATGTTAAGCTCATGGGTAGCTAACAGTAAGTGGAAATATTTTAAAATTTTGTCAGACGTTTTAAAAGGCGTTTATATTTTTGTTTTTAAAAGCAGTATTCCATCAAAATTTGTAGTCTTTATTTCATTCACTATATTTTGGCTCTCGTTTCAAAAAACTAACTGTTTTTCGCCCGAAATGGAGCTCACAATCAATAAGAATATAAGAAATATATATAAAAAATTTTTATTGAATTTATTGCTGGATGTCATTTATCATTTAGAAAATGACATGGATTTGCAATCTATCATTTCCATCAGTTATATAACGCGTTGGTCACCAATGCCTGGGCTCTGGCTGTGTGCACACATTTGCAACATTCATTCAATACATTCAATACGAATAACAAATCAGCATTTGATATGACTTTACTGGAAAGGGATGCATATCTTATTGTATAGATCTGTATATCACATATTGAAAGCAAAGTCAGGCATTCGCTACGAAAACTTATTCAAAATAGTTTATCGCTTTATAAATAAGAGCTCTTTATATGCTTTCATTCAAACAAAATCACTACAGAATCGCTTCGTTTGCTTTTAATAAACTCTATTTAATATCAAATCGACATTTTTGCACACATTTTACTTACTATGTCTTGTATGAAATAATCAAATACATTAATATTAAACGGTTCAACGTGTTGTTTAAAGTCCATATGTTTGTTATATTAAATCTAAAGTCAAATATTAAAATATTATTATATAAAATAGTGTCAGAATGTTTGACTTTAATTTTAATTTTGTTTTGGTATAGTTTTTGAGATTTAGAAACCTTTTTTAGTAAACTATCAAAGTTGAGTTAATTTGTTGGTTTATTTTTATTATTGTGGTCAATAGTTTACTTGATCTTATATTATAAATATATTTAGTCGTATTTTGGTACCTACTATACTGTACATATTTCATGGATTATTATAATTACAAGTGAATTGAACTTTTTAATTCTTTTATTCTGTCATAGATTTTTTCTGTCAAATAATTACAATTTAAATTTATTTTAAAGATTAATATCAATTGAAAAAATGAAATATTAAATTATATATTTAACACTTATTATTCTATACGNTTTCTTTATTTTCTTTATTTCTTTATTTATTTTGCCAACAAATTAAGCAAATTTTATATTCAAAACACAGGAAAACCTAAGCCAGAGAGAGAGAGAGAGAGAGAGAGATGAAGAGAGAGTTTAGTAGACATAGAGAAGGATCGGTAGTAATAGTGAATCACTCGAAGACTGAGAGCTGTTGTGAAATATGTTTAAAATGAAGAGAAAGCGAAGTGACTGCAGGACTGTATGAGTGGAGGACGTGATGTGAATATATGTGAAATAAAGCTTAGAGTAAATGTATTTTATGCGTTGATTGGATGCCAACATCGGATACATTTTGATTTGTATATCTAAAGCATAGCGTCTATTGTTTGCTCTCATTATTCTCTTCTTCGCAATTCACGACTGATTTTCAAAACGGATATTATGAGTGAGTTATATAAGAGACCACACATTCCCCTCACTATTCATTGAATAAAACATTACCAATCATTTCAAACATTGCTTTTCTCTACAATTTCTTTATTCCATCCACTTTACCATTATTTCAATCAAAATGTGAACCAATTTTACTCAAAAAATCTAAATATGTATAAGCCTTACATTTATTATGAAATTTGAATAAAATATATTCAGATATTTTAAGTATTTATATAAAAAATATAGTTTATTCATTTAAATTAATCAAATAATCAAATCAAACAATCAAATCTAACAAAAAGTTTTTATTTTCCCCATCTCACTTTAAAATTGAAAGTATATTTTGTAAGTATAGAGTCTATAATATAGACTCTATAAAGCAATCAATTTTACTGAACATAAAAACACGTGACTCTAAATATTTTAAAAATACACTGAAGTTTTGCTTATATTTATGAATATTTTTATGGTGTTGCAGTTATAATGTAAGTATTGTATAAAATGGTTAGAAAATACATGAATTATAGGAGTCTTATATCAATATATTTATGTTTTGTATGGTTAGGACCAACACATCAATCATTGACACAAATTTTGTTCAAAACGTTTTCTAAAATAACAAACAGAAATATAACAGAAAAGGCAACAAATTCTTAAAATCTATGAAAAGCTAAGAATTTTTATAAAACAGTGAATGTCTTTCATTCATATGTCGGTCCCAATGGATGGATTGGATGCGAGACTTACTGCTGTATTGGTGACCAAAACCTGCATTTGTCACCATTTGATGGACAGTAATTAAAAGCGAAATATAGTAACCATTTGACAGTTCATTACTCTTAAAATGGTAATAAAAAGTTAAAGAATAGGATATTTCTGTATTGAATCAGAAATTTCTAATCAAATGTTAGTCTACCTCTGGTCACAACACAGGTAAGTTAAGTACGTTAAGTAAGTTAAATCCGCTGTCAGTTATCTTTACAAAAGGAATCGGAAATTAGAGAAATCTGTTTCTCAAATATAATAATACCTTTTGAACTGAAAATCTGCAGAAAATTTAATTAAAAATCTCTGGTCTTTAATAATAAAAATATATATAAACGACTAAAAGCGAGTAATTTATGATAATTCAGTCTAACAAACACGACATGATATGAAAGCATTTTTATTAATTCATTATTTGATTGTATTCAAGTGCTATAAAAGTTAATTAAATAAGTTATTCAATGAGAAAAAGTTGGAATTTATAATAAATAAAAACTTTTTTATTTAGAATATAAATTCTAACCGCTATTAAAGTTTTTAATAAAATATTTTTATATACAATATGTTGAATACAGTATACTGATGTACGGTATAGCTATTATGTATCGTATATTATACAGTATATTATAATATAAGTAATGAATAATAAGTTGCAAAACATGCAAATAATAGATTTTGTGGAATTAAGTTTCAGACATTCATTTTTTAATAACCATAAATATATTGTTTTATTCAAATGAATCAAATTTGGAGAAGATTTTCAATGTAATGTTTTCCTTTGATTTATTAATCTTTTATTTAATGATAATTTATGTAATGGTATGTTATAATTGGTATCTTATATATTAGAGCATTAAATATTAAGTAAGTTTTTCATTAAATATGGTTTGGCACGAATTGATTAAATAGATTAATATATTGAAATATTGTACGACTTCAAAAACTATTTTCCATGTAATATATGAATGAAATTTATATAAAATACTATATAGTCATTCTTTAGTTTAGAGATTAAAATATTAATATTTTCAAAATTTAATATTAAATTATAAAGAAAACACAACATTTATAAAATAATGTTAAAATTTATTATAAATTTCGCTCACTTAAATGAAGACCTAAAATTTTTATTTGTTTTGCTATTAAATTTATGATACATTTTTATAAAAGTTATTTATGATTAAAGAAAAATTTAACCAACAAATATTTAATGTCTAATTATAATAAACAACACTTTAATAAATTGTATAACAATCGGTAGAAACCGTAATGAATGTCATATCGTACCGGTATATAAAATGAGTTAAACTGTGATTAAAATATGAAATGATTATATTAATAGTGAAAGTGAGTCGACAATTATATAATATAATGAGAAATGAGACAGACCTAATCATAATGGTGAGCACAACTGAATTATTGAATTGTAAGCACTGACACAAGTGTCTGTTCATAAGCATTGAATTATCAGCACTGATGGCACACACCATACAATACAATATAAGGCAACCGTTTGGATGGACTCACATAATGAAACCCAACGCCGATATCCATTACTGTCTGCAGTGAACATGTTTTCTCTGTTGGTTGTGTTCATTCATCCGATAATTTGTAGACTATATTAGATCATAATTTTTTACATCCAATACAATCGCTTTTCTTATTACAGACTATCAATACTTCGCTCAAATTGTATCACAACTAAACACATTGTTTATAAACTAATAATTGTCTCATTTCTTATCCAAATATTAATGTAATACTGCAATGGATTACAAATTAGAAGGAGTTCATAATTGTTATACGATATAAATATAAAATAATATTATATTATATAAAATAATAGTATGAATGAAATTTTGTTTGTTTTCAGAATGAGAATGCATTGAATTTGGTTGAAAATCAGTTCTCAATATATTTATAACAACTTTAATTAAAAATTCAAATAACATATGAAAAGTCATCAATTTATTTACGAGTATCAAAAAGTAAAATTAATTAAAAATAACATATATAATTTATTAATAATTTAAAATAAATTAAGTCATAATCATATTAAGCTTTGAAATTACACCAATTTTGTACAACTTATCAATAATCAGCCCTTAACTCTTTTATTATATAAAATTGATCTCTTTTTAACAAACTTGAGCCCAATTTATTACTTCTCGTCTATTATTTATTTAACTGATTTGAATGGAAACTCAAAATGAAGTTTACTTCGAGTAAACATTAAATATTTTTAAAGAGTTTGCTTTAATTTTACGGTATATAAAGTTTATACAAAGTGTATATATTCTGTAAAAAATCGATAGTAGTTGGAATGTTAATAAAATTTCAATTATTCCTATACTGTATAAATAGATATAGTATTTTATTTTCTTTATAAATACTGAATATTTTATATGAATATTTAATGTATGATATTCTAAGTCGAAATCTTTAAAGATTAATTATAAATTTTAAAATATCTTTAAAATGTAAATAAAAATGTTCATTCTTAAATAAACATTAATTAGCTTTTATTTATACAGTAGTTTATATTTTGAATAAACTTTTCAATTAATTATTTAGAAAAAAATAATGGGAAATGTTTTTAATTAATTTATTTATTAAAGTTATATTACAGCATTTATGACATAATTAAGTAAAGAATTTAATTAATTATTATTAATAAAATATTTCTAATATGTGCTTCTAAATTATGGTTAAATAATTAAATAAGTAATTTGAAATTGAATAAATATAATATATATTCCGTATATAATATACCTTTTCATTCAAATAAATTAAGAAATAATGCATTAAAATTTATAACAAATTATTTGTCAAATATACTATATATGCTATATAAAACACAATAATATTATATATCAGAATAATTTTATCCTTAAATTACTTATGTAATAAATAAAGGTATGAAAGAAATAATATTAATAATAGCATGGATTATGGTTTATATGGTAATGTGTTTGTCATAGAAGTTATGTAAACTTAAGAAAATAGTGGCATAAAAATCATTTTCCTTTATGGTTTTGTTGCATGTTTTCAATGCATTCGTAATCTATTGATAATTTGTATCTATTGATGTATGTCCTTAAATATTAGATATATTTATATCTATTTTAAATATTTAGAATTTGTAAACTTAATTGTAACATAATGTAAAATATGCAAAGCATTACATAATAATTACCAACTTTTTACATTTTAATAAAATTACTATATTGTTGCTAATAATTTGTTATAGTGTAACATTTTACGGTAATAAATTATATGTACCGGTAATATATAAAAAATTTTAATTTTTAAAAGAGAAAGGTTTTAAATAATATTTAATATAATTTAATTAATTTAACATCCATAGTCAAAATCAGAGATAAAGTTTATAACTTAAGCTTGCTAAAAATTGTATGTAATTTTTAATACAACACAATACAAAACATTTTTAAACAGTATTTTAGAATTGGACTTTTATATATTAATATGAATAAAAAAATAAGTTTTTTAATCTTTTGAGATAAAAGAATTGGATTAATTTGCATAATTATGCATATATGTGACAAATTCATTTCTATGCACAATTAACTTTACATATAAAACATAATTATTTCCTAATTTGAATGTGTATACTGTATTTACGGATATTTATACTAACGAATTAAAAATGTCAAACATAATCAAATAATAATTAAAAATTACTCTATTTTACTATAGTTGTAGTTTTTAATAATTATTATTTGAAAATATGGTGTTTGGTTTTTTGAATATATGATAAAATTCTTTGTATAATATAATTACAATCATATAAATGAGTTATTATTATTTTTTAAATATTTATGATATGTCAAAATTATTTGTCAAACTTACAATTAAAATTTTTCAATTCAAATAAATAATTAATTAATAATACAAAATTATTATTACTGTATATATGATTATTACTATCAAATCAAATATTCTTGAATAAAATATTAAAACTAGTAATATTTTTTATATAGATGTACAGTACTGTATATATTTTTCAAAGAGATACTGGGAAATTTGTAATAATCTATATCCACTATATTTTATCGATACCATTAATATTTAATTTTTACTTACAAATGGAAATTCAATTTGATATCAATAGCAAAATCAATTAAATTCATGTAATGCTTTTCATTTAGAATTCAATTTATTTAAAATAAAATACAAATCCATTGAAAAGAGTGGAGTCGTTGTAATCTAATTATAAGCGATGTATTCATTTGAATAGAAACTGAATAAGTGCTCAAAAGTTTGTGATAAATAAATAATAGGTTTTGTTTGCAGACATCGTATGACTAGAACTGAATTGATTACAACATGAGGACAGTTCTCATCACATGGTTGAGGGGACTGTCATTTTTGGCATCATTTCAAAGCCAAACTAATATTACTCGGATTAGCCCAACAGTTATCTCAATAGCCATACATCGGGTGCTGTCGTACATCAGCTCTGATTATTTGCATGAATGTGTCTCACAATCGGGTTTCTCTGCCATTCATAGTATTATTCATACGATTAAGGCCTGCATTTCGAGAGCCTTTCAATCTGTGGTGGAGTCCGTGTTAGTCAGCACTACATTAGGATTTGTTGATAAAACATTCACTAGTTTTTGCAATCATTTTCAAAGAGTCCTATACTCCAATACCCTGCTCTCTCTCTCTCTCTCTCTCTCTCATTGTTTGTTTAATTTATTTTTCTAAATCTAATTATACCCTCTTATTGATATAAAAATTAAATGTTATAAACTTTTAATAGAAATACAAATTTATTTAATTATATTACAATATATAATGAAACACAAATATAGCTTATTATATTAATGTTAATACATTATAATTTCAATATGTTGAATACATTTGATTGGAGTACAAAAAAAGGCTTTGAAAACAACATTTTATTTATTTTGAACGAATCTTTAGAAATCAAATAAAAGCAGAAAATATGTGAAATTCAGTTATTAAGACGTCAAACATAGAGAATCTCTCAAATAAATCAAATTATTTAGTGTTATTGTAGTGTTAACGATACAAAACGTAGAGTTGATGATAAGTTTTTATATAAATTATAGGTAAGTTTGAAATAAATACTGACGAAAAGTTTAAAGTATGTAAGCCGTTAAAGAATGTGAATGTTAAATATTTTCAATTTTAGATAAATTTTGTATCGATTCTCCTTTTCTTATTCACAAGTAATTCAATTCAAATTTTTATTGCATTTTTATCTTTGATTTTATTTTAATATAAACAAAATAAATCATAGATTAATAACTAGAATAGTAACATGGTATATTATAGTATTATAGTAACATGGTTTTGAAACAAAAACAATTATTATCTTATTAGAATTTATAAATTATTTTGTAAAATAAAATAAAACAAAACTTTAATTATAATTATTGATATAAAATCTTATACAATATTTTGTGCTGTTTGAAATATTAAGCCAACCAACAAGTTTTTGACATTAACATTAAACAGTATTAGAAATTGAAACCTATTCCGGACAGTACTTTAGTTTAAGTATCAAATGTCTCCCTTTTAAAGTAAATATTTTGAATTTAAAACTAAATTTAGTACTGTACTACTTTAGTATATATTTTAGCCCACAGACTATTTATGTTACTGTATATTATTGATATGAATATATTTATATATGAAATTGAATTCTTTGATTATTTTAATGTTCATGTTTTAAAAATCATATTTAAGTTCTAAATTAACTTCATGGTAATAGTCTGAGTATAAGTACAAAATTTTAGTGGATTCAAAAATATTCAAACATGAATACATTTATAAGAAAGAAAATGAAAAAAAATATTTTCAGNATGTTTTAAAAATCATATTTAAGTTCTAAATTAACTTCATGGTAATAGTCTGAGTATAAGTACAAAATTTTAGTGGATTCAAAAATATTCAAACATGAATACATTTATAAGAAAGAAAATGAAAAAAAATATTTTCAGAATTAGAGATGAAAGATATTGCACTAGAATTGAATGATATGTTGAACCGCACGCTATATTCAATCATTTATAACATTAAGCCGTAAATAAACTTTCGATTCGATGTTATATTTGGAGATCAAATGAGTTTATGATGAGAACAATAGTCTGCCCAACAATGAGAGAGAGAGAGAGAGAGAGAGAGAGAGAACAACAGGTGGGTGGATATCACCAACAATTACAAAAAAGACCATTAATGAGACTTAGTGTTAGGTCTCTAACAATTCCGTGTATTTATCCTCCGGGCGTAACAATAGTTGTCATTTTGGTTTTGTTTTGTTTTTCATTTGTCGTATTGAAAGTCATTCAAACAATTATTGTATGATTTAAAATTTATTTAAAAACAAGTGATTCAAATGTTAGAGTTGTAGTTGTCTTTTGAAGAGATTTAAACTCAATCGACAGCTTAGAAGGCTTCAGAAAATGTAGGCTTAAATATGCAGTCAAAATGATTAATTTGTAGTTTGATGTCCCTCTGTCTGCTTTACTCTGTAATGCATAGCAATGGCAATCATTTCCTCGATGAATGGATCGATACTTATTTCACTTATTGCCTGTATTTGGCGACTGGTATGTCATTATACATACGAATCAGTTAACGCTCAGCTAATTTATAAATATATTAGGGATTCAATCATATTTTGCCTTGCACACAGATTCCAATCAATTTTATTGACAATATTTATACACAATAAGTTTTCTAGAAAGCTCAGTTATATTTTTACTGTTGAATATTGATTCATACTATAAGTTATTCTTTATTACTAATATATTCTCAACAATTATATCACATTTGAATGCATTCGTTGAGATAATGGCAGTAAACTTGAAAATGAATTCTTTTATATTAATTGCATTTTATTTTCACTCAATATTTATGTTTATTTTTGTTTAAATATATGAAACCTCGGGAAGAGTAGTGCAATGATTTGTATTTTTCGCAAACTTTATTCAGAGCATGAGATGTATTTGTTTTCATTGATATAGCGGTGAGGAGTGTGGAGTCGACTCATATGGATGTGAAGAGTATATATAAATGACTGCTTGTATGCAGCGCTCGATCTTCTTTCGGGTCTTTCCTACCGGTCTCTCAAATGTATGTAATTTCTTATAGAGAGCTATAGTTGGGTTAGAAAGCACTCACTATTTGCTTATAAACGAGTCTTTCAATAGTTGGTAACACAGAAGTGTCCGCAGATTATTCACTGGCAAAGAGTGTTATTTACTTCACGCTTAAGGGCTTATGGTATGCATCCATAGCATCCATACCACTCTTGGATGTTGTTCTCCGAAGAAAAAACTATTAAACGAGACTTGAATTGATTCCCGTTTTTCTCCAACCCCTCTGATAAGTGAGCGAAAGGTGAGTTAAACTATTGAATTTATTTTAAATATAATTTATGTTTTTTGAATACTTTTTACTGCAGTCAAAGCTAATGATCCGATGCTGTGATCAAAGCTATGGTTAATTGATTATTTGGAAGACATTATAGCATTAATTTTGCAACTTTGGCCATTATTTTCGCTTAATTTCCAATCAATTAAACGTCAAAAAAGGTAAGAAAAAGATTCACTATTTGTTGTGTTGAAAAGCGTGTTATCAGTGTTTGGAGTAAATTGTGTTTTGGAGATAAACTCTTGAATAGCGAAACAGAATAGAGACTAATGATTGAGTCTATGCTGAGGCTATGGGTGCGTGCAATGCCTCAGACTTACATAGAAAAAGGTTGTCTCCTCTGTTATGTCGATGCGTTTGATTCATATTGTATTCAAAAGAGTACGGTTTTGGCTGATTTGGGTGTTCCTAATGATACTGTGAATAAAAATCATTTTGAATAATGTTTTTTTCTATGTTGGTTTCTCTCTACCATTTCATTGACGTTAATGTTAATGAACTTTTGCTTTTGACTCAATTTATTTAATTTTTGCTCAACGATGGGGTGGGATGTGATGCACAGTATTCATCACCACAACCAACAACACATAGCAATAGAATTGCAATTCTGTTCTCCCATTCCGTAACAAACTTATAATTCTTTAGCTCTGAAACAGTCATTTATTAGAAGTCTATGAATAAGAGGATTATCAGAGTTTTGTTCAACAAATTGCTATTACTATTAACAATAGCATCGAATCCATTGAAGTTATTGTATGTTTGAGTCTTATATGAAATGACAGGTAATTCTTAAGATGACTCCGAATATTTTAATATTATTTTAAATTAAGTATTAATTTAATACATTACAAACAAAGTAATTATAAGTTTTTTAGTTTTCTATTAGTATACCTTTAATTTACATTTGATTTATTGTACACTACAGTAAAGACCATTTAAACATCTTTCACAATACCATAACATTGGAATGGATTTTGATAACACTTGAAAACTGAAATGAATTTAAAAATTTTATAATTAAAAATCTATGAAAATGTACTTTAGATTTGAAAGGCATTTGAAATAGTTTGGTGCCATTTCTGCAATGAATATCATTTGAGTGATTGTTTCTTTGTTATAATAGTTTTAATGCAGAAATATTACAAAAGATTGGATACAATTCCCTCTTCTCATGTATACTAATGACAACGAATAACACCGGGATTTAGACATAATTGAAAACGTCTACAACTTTGCAGAGAAACAAATTACAAGTTTTCGTCTCTGATTTCTCTCTTCAAACTCTTCTTTTCTTTATTTTCTTTATTTCTTTATTTATTTTGCCAACAAATTAAGCAAATTTTATATTCAAAACACAGGAAAACCTAAGCCAGAGAGAGAGAGAGAGAGAGAGAGAGAGAGAGAGCATAATATTTCTTCATTTGTGGTTCATTTAAAATACAAATTAGAAATAAATAGGAAATTTATTTAATTATTTGATACAAAAATACATAAATAATTGAAACAAAATGAATACCTAGATACTATATTACGGTGTATCAAGCACAGAAGCATAAGTTATATTTCGTTCAATAAACTCTTTATAAAAACATTTGCAAAAATAGAATCGATTGAATTGAACACTAAATATAGTACTCATTGATAATAGACTTCTATTTTTAGACTTATTTTTATATCTATATTTTAATCAAACTATATACAGTATGATATGAATTTTTATTTTACTATTTGATAAAATTAAGATAATTTTGTATTTTATTATTATAACACATTCTAACAAATAATTTGCTATAATTAGTTCATGTTTGTCTGTGTTATTAGTTAAATTAATAAATATCTGAAATCATATAAAATTAACTACAGTATATTAATGTAGAACTATAAAAAAAAAGTTAATTTTATATTTATAATATTATGTAGAAATTTGATAGAATATAAAGTGTAAATGAATAAAAAGAATTTTACTTGATTTAAAAAAATATTATTTGGTACTGTACAATGTTTATTGAATAAGAACAACACCAATGAGTATATGGCAGCAATATTTAAGCCCTTATAAAACAGAAATAGGTGAACATTTTCAAATCAAATATATTAAGCAATGAATAATATATTTATAAGCCACAATATTGAACGAAAATAGGTTTCATTCAAAACGTGTCATTTAGTTGTACAGTTGATAGTTGGACATTGCTCATACAATAGCTAATCTATAATCACATTCATATGGTTTCAAAAATGGATTTGGCGACAGAATATTGAAGAATATATGACACGAAATCTCAAATTTAATACAATAAGAGACCATTGGTTTCATTGAATTCAAATCTACTCGCATTTGGTACTCATAATAAAATATTGATCTCAGAGACTGTGATGTGTTTTCAAATATAATACATTCCCTCTCATCCCAAATCACATTCAGTGTCGGTCTCTCTATTCTTATGTCCGGTTTCTATATGTGTGCCGTTATTATGATATAAATGGAAACCAAGACTTATTCTTTAGGAAAACTGCAACACAACACATATAATATATGTTGAATAAGAGTAACGATATCTTACGAGAC
This sequence comes from Oppiella nova, assembly GCA_905397405.1. Lineage (NCBI taxonomy): Eukaryota > Metazoa > Arthropoda > Arachnida > Sarcoptiformes > Oppiidae > Oppiella > Oppiella nova. The sequence continues at coordinate 14,894 of CAJPVJ010000073.1, forward strand.
ATAACGATACATAACAAGTTATAAATGAGTTTACAGTAAACATAAGTTAACAATTTTATTTATCTATTCTCCGTCATTTTTATGCTATGTTCACTGTATTGAATAGTTTGCATCACTAGTAAACCATTATTTTCTTAAATTTAATGAATTTTTTTATATATCCATTATATAACAAAATAAACCAAATGTATTTAGTCACTATACTCTAACATACATTAATATTTTCCGATTAATATTATAAATTTTATATTTAAATATAAACACATTTAATGGATATTAAATATTTAAATTCATTTATATTAGATCTCAATATATATTTAAAGCAAAGAGTTATGAAAAATGGTTATCGATTAGAAGTAAAGATTGTTTTTGAATTCAAAAGCATTTAAATCGATTGAATGATAAAACACTTATATAAACATAGAGTAAACAACCGTATTGAGTACAAAACTACTAATATACCTTACTGGCGATTTCACTACATAACTCTGTAAGTTTGTTACTTACCAGACTTGTCACTTATGTAAACGACTTTGAATGACATTCATATAACAGACAATTTGTCTTCGCATCCGTTTTCTGTGTTTCTTCAAATGCAATCAAACGAAACATTTGTATTTGTTGTGAAATATTTGCACAAATTATTTGATATAACATTAAACAAAAAGCTATTGTTTTATTCCAAAGAGTATTCAAATATCTTCAACATATCTTTGCATAAATATATCATTAAAGAAATGATGATTTTTCAAACACTTCTGCGATAGAAAGTGAATCATAATAATGGAGTAATGGTTGGCATAAAATTTGGCAATTGTTGACACATTCATGCATTCATATGATTGATATTTGTTGACAAAGTCTTAGCATATCTTTGTTGGGAATCCGATCGGTAATGGTTTAAAGCCTATGCCATATAGTCATACAGATAGCCATCGGTACCCAACATATGATTTCCTCGTTTTTATTATTCCATTTGATTCTTACATTTTCCATAAGAATGTGTTTTCCATTATTTCGCAAATAATACTAACTTTTATGATAAAAGATTTATATAAAAATAGATGAGATCTGAGAGTATTTTGAAATATGATTTACTTGTATTGAAATCTGCGACTATTCAATGGGATATCATTTAACTGATCATTAAATGGGAAAAATATTTTGATTTTAGAAAGTCTTTTAAGAAACTTACAGTAAATGTATTTTCTCTCAGATGTCAAAATGTATGGCTACTGAAAAATTGGCGTTTCATTAGTGAAAAATTATGTTTTCTTATCATTTATTTTATCCGCTAATTTGTACACTGTTTTAGAGTTATCTTCCAAATGAATCCAATGAACATTATTAAGACAAATAGCAATAAATAATAAATACTATAATTTTGAGTCTAATAAGAGACCAATGAATTTGAAACAAAAGAGCAAAAAATTAATGATTGGACTCCTGATAGCCCTTAGGTTTTCAATGAGATTAATAACTGATATTTAACAAATGAAAAATATTTTGTTCATTTGTTAACCCAATATATTGTATACTGTAACTGAGAAACTGAGGGGAGAGAGAGAGAGAGAGATTAATATCCATTGTATGTGTATATCTAATGGAGTATCTAAAGGGTCGCAACCATTTGTCAGAAACAGAGTCCTGTCTTCCCTGTGATGTCAAACTCAGCACAACTAGTGATCCATTGAACGTAAGACACAACTCATTGAGTCATCCCTTTCTCTCTCCCTTTCCTCTTCTTTTCTCTGACCTCAGATAAGGACAAGTACTGTATTTTTTATAATAGATCTGAGTTTGTCTACAATTAAATACATTTTATTTGGATTAAACTGCAAACTCACTAAAATGCTAGGATTGACATCATCTAAAATATATATATATACTGTATGTGTAGTATAGCGTTGAGATGTATTGTGAAGGCTGTCCAACACAACAACTGCTCAACAAAAGCCTTTTCGTGTCGGTTAAGAGGATTTTCTTTCAAATGATTAAAATGTTATTTAAGTTAAACTTATACAACATTTCACTGTTACTCGTCTTATATATCGAGTTAAATAAAATAAAGCTTTTATCAATCATACATAAGATTTATATTGCTATTTATATCCGGTAGTAATTACTAGTAGTTCAAAATATTATAAGTAAATTTAAAAAATAATTTAATAATAAATATTTTTATTATAATTAATCAATGTTTAGGTTTCATAGAAACTAATTTAAGAAATAATAAAAGAATAGATTGCCATAAATGAAGGAGAAATAGCTGAGCATAGATTGTATGGTTTGTGAGTTTATTTTGGAAAATAAGTCCAAATTTACGATAAGTCGGTCGTACGGCACGTATTGTCTCATGGATGCCACCAAACACTAGATATGCTCTCAATTGTCGATTCCATTCACTGACCGCTCTTTTGTCGTTCACTACTCTATATATCAATATTTTGTTGTCTTTTTCACTCTGGGTTCACATTTTTCTGTGGTCTCACTCTCATGTCTCTCATCTATCACTCTATACAGCAGTAATGGTTTGTTATCTCTGTCTACAGTATGTTTGCATATGTGTTGGTCTTCACTTCATATTAAACACAATGTTTTTCTAAAATATAAATGTGAATCAAAAGCATTTTTCAGCAAAATAAATGTTTTCATGCCATTAATTTCTATTTTTAGACATATTTTCTGTGTGTTTGATTTATTATTCATTAATTCTTACACATTTCTGACGCTTTTTTAATTAGCTTAACTTAAAGTCATAATAATCACAACATAATATTAAACTAACAAAATGTATACAATATTTAGATTTTTAAAATAATTTGTTTAAATAAATGTTTATAATTGATAATAAGAATGAAAACAAAAATATTTTTTAATTTCACAAAAATATGTTGTAATTAAATTCCTTTTGTGCCAGCCATGCACTTTATCGATAAATTAATTATTAGCGCAACTTATAAGTATTAGGAGACTTAAGATAAAGGCGCTTAGGATGAGCTTTATTTACTAATTAATTATATGAAACACACTTAAAATATCCGTCATTTCGTATATACCTTAATATCCTTTTGTTTTGCTGACAATATATAAGAATTTTGAAGACATTTAATTAAATTGGTTTGCAATTAAAATTATCACAATTGATGCTAAACAATAGCATGTACATATTTTGTTTAATATTAAATATTAGTTTCACTTTAGAGCTCTTAGAGTTTGACTTATTAAGTAATAAATTTAATATTTAAGGAACAATTATTATTAATAATATATAATGTATAGCATAATAGATTTAATATAATTAATCTCTTAATACAAATGATAATTTCGTTATTGTGTTGTCCACTCATTTGTCTGCAATTCATTCATAAATTATTGATATAACTATTGAATCATTATTTTGAGTCTTATTGTTATTTCATAATATTATTACTATTACTCTCGACCACCAGATTAGTTAATGGATAAGACATTAGTTGGTAATACTGGTATACATTACATCTCATGTAAGGGTATTAAATAAAATGGCAAAAAGACACCGAAATACTCAATAAATGACATTTTTGGTGGCGTTTTGTGTCAATATTTTCTGGTTTTGACAAATAAGACAACAAAATGATTGTCTCATAAAATACTTGTAATTCATATAAAACCTTAACAAAATTCTAAACACAATAATATAAGGGTAGATTATAAAATGTGTTTTTAAAATAACTCCTTACTTAAAGTCCACCGTAAACATTTGATAATTTAATTAACCTTTTTGATTTGAAACTTAAATTGTTTGAATGGAACCAAAATAAAAGTCCTGTAAATTGTAAGTTGTAAATTATTACACTGTATATACTATAACCTGTGTAAAATCTGTTTAATATAATTGAGTTGCTGTTTTCCATGTATTCTTGTGAACGACCATCAATTTACATTATAAAGTATTGGTCATCTAATGGCCATTCACACGAACATAGAGTATATTTTAAAGGGCAACAACTCGTATGCATTAAACAGACTCTACTTTATAAGGGAATAATATAATGTGTTTATGTTTTGCCCCTTTAAAGACACTTTCTTATAAAGCAAACAATATTTGATAGCAACTAATGATTTGTGATTTTTGTGAAGAATTTTCAGTGAATATGATCACAAATACAAATATTTTCAAAGTTATAATGATTGCATTAACGTTTTATATTTATTTGCTAAAAACATTAAATTATTGATATCATGCACACTACTATCAATTATTTAAGTTGTACTTTTGTGATGAATTCATGCAAATAATTGAATGACATTAACTTTCAATACCTTCACTTATTTTTTTTGAATTGATATTTATTTCAATGGTTTGAAAGATTTTTTATTTAAATAATATTTTATGAATATATGCATGAAAATAAGATTTGTCGTAGACGCGTATAGAAATGGCATATTTGTGGTGTACATTGTGTTTGTTACCGTCTCACCGGTAATGATCCGTAAAACCACATAAAATAATTGTGAAAAGTTTTGAAGTAACAAATTATTTGAGTGTAAGAATGCTTATGTCATTCAAAAAATGTGTTTTCGTTGGGATAACACGAAATAGCAGTCAAAGTGATGGAAATTCACAACTATTTATCGTTTTTATAGTGCAATGTGTTTACGCAACCATTTCTACTTTTATCACATGAACACCAAAAATATGGCAAACCTTCGCATTCTATACGCCAAACACCGCTTTCGTTATGCAATATATTTTGGTCTCTTTTAAACGCTTAATATTTATTGATTTCTACGTGTCTTAAACGCTTAAAATGTAATAAAACAGAATTATATTCATAAGAATTATGTTCACGAATTGGCAAAATTTGTATACATTTTTTGGAGCCAAATAGCCATTCATTACGAGCTGTAAGCCTAATAAAAAGTTATCAGTAATTAGAGTCAAATGTCATTAAAATGTCATTAATAATACAGATATGCTGTAAAATAATGTGTATGGTAACAGAAATGGTTTTTATAATAGAGTGTATCGTATGATATCTAGTTGAACAGAAACTGTGTTTAATAGTGACGTGAATAACAAATTATATAATAAACTAAACGAAGAAAATCATTTTTGTTTACTAAACGATTTCTTATACTTACCTTCTCTATTACGACACTATCAACACTTGTCAATCTGTTGTTATGTCGCTAACTCAGGTTTTGTGTCGACATAAAGAGAGGTGAATTACCGTCAATACAAGTGCCGGTGTTGTACTGTATTGTTGAGTACAGTTATACAGTGCGTACAGTATGCCGACTACCAGTGCCAGTCGGTGTTATATGTGTATGAGTGCGATGCACTCTAAATTGTTGAATATTTCATGAACTTATACTGTATATACTTATATAATATATACACTATATATCTATAATACAGTATAAGGACTAATAAAATATAAAAATATATATATCTCTTACTCTCGCTATATATCTATAAAAGAAAGAATAGAAAGAAAAAGCTAATGATTTCTCTATTAAATTGAGAGAACATTTAGTTCTCACAAACAGAAGCTTTTAGTGATTTTCTAACACAAAACATGTCTTTTTAGTCCAACGGAATCGGCAATCAAACAATGAGTGAAATTATATTATATTTACTTTGATTACAAACAATACGATTCGGTTCTTATAAATAATTTTTGTATTTTTTATGAATGCATTGCAAGAGAATGTCTTCCGAAAGATAGTGTTTTATTGAACGTATAACACATATTCAATAGTGTATTGATTAGTTAAGGCACAAAGTATTTAACGCTATTAATCAACACAAGTAGTCAGTGGATGTCATTTGAGTTGTTTGTCATTCTCTTACTTTTAATAATTCGCCAATTTTTGCACACATTGTGTTCACAAATATTATATTTACACACATTAACACTGTGTTACCATTTTGATTTTTCATGCGATTGATAATAATTTTATTTTAAAATTACAATTAATAAAATTAGTTGTTGTTTCGCTATAATTGCACATGAAACTAACAAGATTCTAATTAGCAAATAAATTGGATATATTTTAACAAGCTATTCTATAAATAGATCAAGCAACATTCATATAATTTGTAATTCTGTGCATTAGAATCAGCGCTAATATGATTGAATTGAAGCTAATTTGGTGTGAATGTAGTCTTTAAAGTCCAGATCTTCAGTAATGATGCTTCAGGTGTAGTGGTTGTGAGCGTTGAGTCATTAGACAAAACTGAAAATCATTAGATTCTGTTTGAAAAGCACACGAATTGTGCTCATCTCTCAAAATAGTTAGTCTTTCTTTGCAAATATAGTAACTCATGAGTGAGTACTGTATGCATAAAAGAAGTGTAACAGGAGTGTAGTGTTTAGGGAGAGAAGTGACACATAATTATATATTCAGTGGAAGAAAATGTCATTAAATTAGTAGCAAATGTCGAATAGTAAAAACAAATGATTTGCTAAAGAATATGAATGGAAGAGATAATGCTGTGATAGTTGTGAACAGTTAGACAACAATACAGCGATTGAGTCCAAAACACAGCTGTATTTCTCTCCACTTAATGGCCCAATACAAGTGCCGGTGCTGTACTGTATTGTTGAGTACAGTTATACAGTGCGTACAGTATGCCGACTACCAGTGCCAGTCGGTGTTATGTGTATGAGTGCGATGCACTCTAAATTGTTGAATATTTCATGAACTTATACTGTATATACTTATATAATATATACACTATATCTATAATACAGTATAAGGACTAATAAAATATAAAAATATATATATCTCTTACTCTCGCTATATATCTATAAAAGAGAATAGAAAGAAAAAGCTAATGATTTCTCTATTAAATTGAGAGAACATTTAGTTCTCACAAACAGAAGCTTTTAGTGATTTTCTAACACAAAACATGTCTTTTTAGTCCAAAGGAATCGGCAATCAAACAATGAGTGAAATTATATTATATTTACTTTGATTACAAACAATACGATTCCTTGCGTTTCGGTTCTTATAAATAATTTTTGTATTTTTTATGAATCCATTGCAAGAGAATGTGTCCGAAAGATAGTGTTTTATTGAACGTATAACACATATTCAATAGTGTATTGATTAGTTCAGGCACAAAGTATTTAACGCTATTAATCAACACAAGTAGTCAGTGGATGTCATTTGAGTTGTTTGTCATTCTCTTACTTTTAATAATTCGCCAATTTTTGCACACATTGTGTTCACAAATATTATATTTACACACATTAACACTGTGTTACTATTTTGATTTTTCATGCGATTGATAATAATTTTATTTTAAAATTACAATTAATAAAATTAGTTGTTGTTTCGCTATAATTGCACATTCAACTAACAAGATTCTAATTAGCAAATAAATTGGATATATTTTAACAAGCTATTCTATAAATAGATCAAGCAACATTCATATAATTTGTAATTCTGTGCATTAGAATCGGCGCTAATATGATTGAATTGAAGCTAATTTGGTGTGAATGTAGTCTTTAAAGTCCAGATCTTCAGTAATGATGCGATGGTGTAGTGGTTGTGAGCGTCGAGTCATTAGACAAAACTGAAAATCATTAGATTCTGTTTGAAAAGCACACGAATTGTGCTCATCTCTCAAAATAGTTAGTCTTTCTTTGCAAATATTGTAACTCATGAGTGAGTACTGTATGCATAAAAGAAGTGTAACAGGAGTGTAGTGTTTAGGGAGAGAAGTGACACATAATTATATATTCAGTGGAAGAAAATGTCATTAAATTAGTAGCAAATGTCGATTCCTTCTAATGAACATCAGTCGAGAGTGAAGTATATTTAATGTCATATCCGATAATCCAGAGCACACTCTATGTAAGAGTGTTTTTTGATAAGAAAACTTCAGTAATTAGGAATATATAGCGTTTCATAGCTTGTCTATCATCAACAACTTCCCACCCCTCCTGTGCCACAAAATGCATTCCCTGTGCTATCGATGTATCTCTTTGTGAAATACTTTCCAAGTAATTTTCTATACATTTGCATCATTTATATATTAAGCTTAAGTGTAGTTTTGCGTTTTTCTATTCTCTTACTTATTTGTGCCCTATTCTGGCATAACTGGTCAACACTACTGTGCACTCACTCACAGCCATGTGTTCACTCAGTAAACATAAATTTGGCGATAATTTCATCCAACAGACTAAACATCTTTTTGTCAAATAAGATCTCAAATGATTACAGACCAAACATTTTAATAATTTATAACCATTTGTAACATTTTGATTTTATGATTTATAATTTTATGAATAGTTAAATATTAAATATTTACAATCCTAATTCAAATAAAACTCTTTATATTATTTTAGAATTTTGATATGAACTAGAAAAGGGTGTATAAAAGCGAATGGTCTGTATTATAGCAGTTATTTGATTAGAAAGTGTTAGAATTTGATAAAATATTATATATTTTATATTATATATGATATATAATATTTGTATCTTAACAACAACTGAGAGATTGAAATCCGAAAAATGTTTCACTCTATTCCTGTATAGACTTTATTTATACGCATCTGAGAGCTCATTAAAAATAGATATCATTTACTGTTTGATTTCAATCCACTCGACTAATACTCGTCATTACATTTATACTCATTTTTTATTTATTCCATCGCTTATAGCTTACAGTCATCTCAATATTTAAGTCATTTTCTATTACATTATTATTTTTAGTATTAATCCAATTGTAGTAAATCCCAAAATAAAATAAGTATATTTTTGAGTGCTATAGAGTATACGACACTTTTTGTGAATATGTGTGCATTGATTGACAATTGGCACCGACAGGCAACAGGTCATCAGATGTGAATGCGGGCGTTGAGGGCACAGGAGATATGCGACAATAGGGATCAATAAGTGAACACAATTTTGGGAAATAAGGACAAAAGTGAATGATGTATAATAGATGTTAGCCATTGACGAAAATAGTGTGTCTAACAAATATAACAAACTTTTGCTATGGGGAAGGGATATGGGATGCGATTATCATTTTATATTTGACATCTAAATGGTTCAAACGTATAGAAAGTGTATTATATTTTAGTATACAATACGATATGATATATAATGTAGAGAATCAATGATAAAATAGTGCACAGAATAGTGAATATATTGAATTGGATGGTAAGGCCTGGCATTCATTATCGCTCCGTGCGATCATTGCGATCATAGATGCGATTCACTCTGTTTTCTAGTTTTTCATACATTTCTCTTGCAATGCATTTCCATTTTGAAGTCCTTTTGGCGATCAATAGTTGTTTGCCGTACGCGACGACGTACTACTCGTTCACATTAGACCCGGAGCTCAACACACCATACATACAGTGCTGTAATACTCGGCACAACATCCACAACACATCCGTACACTCGATGTGAGCCCTGTTTTGGCGAAAAACTCATTTCGCTGCCAATGAGAGACCGATTCATATTTACTTCAATACTGATATAAAAGTTATATTATATAACAAAAATGCAATATATTTGCAACCATTCATTTAAATGTCACAATTCTCTACACAAACTTTTATTACCACTAAAGACCTATCGCTTAGACAAACGTTTATAATTGATATGTGAATGAAATGTGTTTCACAATTGCTCTATCATTGTATAACTTATAAGATATAAGTTTTATTTCATCTCTCTATCCATTACTCTAATATGTTGTATATTTTTGTTTACTTTTAATGTGTATAAACTTTTGTGAATTCTATACAACAGTTGCTGTTTAATCATAAAAATTGTGACTTTAGTGAGAGTAGAAAATGTGAAATTAATTATTTAAACGTTTACTCTATACTTATTATTATGATTGCTTCCACACAATACTGTATTACTCGTGCTTTTACTGAATAACTGTCTCAATACAAGTGAACAATATATACAAAATATATATTTTGTGTGGTTTTGGTTGTAATTTAGTTCACTTCAAACTAATCGACTGGTATTGTATGAGAGCTTTGTTTGGGAAAAACAGTACAAATACTGCGACCGAAGAGAAAGACAGCCTTTTTTGTTGTCTCCCAGCGTTTCACTGAAGGTATGATAAGCTCTTTGACTTCCGCTAACATTTGCTGATAAAATAGTGTTCACTCACTCTTACCAATACTATAATCCTTTACTACCCTTCCCTTCGATTCCCTTTCATTGTTACCATTATATGACCTCAAATGTTAACTGTATTTATAAAATCAACGTTTTTATGATTGCGATTAACAAGAGTTTAGCCACTCTTACATCCAAATGAACATTACTTGCAATGAGTGGCAACGAGTAAATACTGAACACAAACTTTAAGCCAACAAACAGTGTATACGCTATAAGAGGAACTGGGTTTCTCAAATTTCTTGTCATAATTCATTAAAGGATTACCAAAAGAGGATTACCCGTTACGAGAATGTGAACTACCATTCATTCACATTATTTTCTATTTGTTTGAGCACTAGTTTTGAGATTATCTTTATTTACATAACGAGAATCATTTGACGTAAACTATTTTGTGAACAAAATTCAATTTTTCATATGATTTACAAAAAAAGACATTTCAAATTGAATTTACATTCAGTTATAAGTAAATAAGAAAAAAGTCTTGACGTCTCATATAATTTGTGTCAACAAAACAATTGAAACAGAGAGAGAGAAAGAGAGAGAGAGAGAGAGAGAGCCAAAAACAGAGCATTACTTAAGTGAATATAATATAATAAATTCTTATTTTTATTTCTCTTAAAAGTATTTCTGAATTAAAAAACAAAATCAAAATAATTGTTTGAAATGACAGTATTTTTGAGGCAATTTGTAGAATTGATGAATATGTTGGAAAAGTAATGAAAAGCTTAAGTGAGCACTCGTTTATACTCCAATAAATTTATAAATGAAATACTAGTCTGTAAAGTGCCTTGTTAGTTTAATTCTGTATGTCATGAACTTCTGTATTGATTTCACTGACATTGGGAATGGGTTTTACATTATATTATGATTTGGACTCTGCGTCTGGTGTGCATCGGATCGGGTCTTCTTCTGCTTGTTTTGCTATTTTTGAAACTTTTTAGACTATAGTTTGGAAATGGATTGAGTGTTAGTTCTCTGTGAGAGTCAAATATGTGGCTCTTATAAGAAGTTTACGATTCACTGATTTTATCGACTCTAATACAGAAGCCATTGCCGACTATTGTTGTATTGCTATTCAATTCGACATAATATTGTATATAATTTTTCGACTCAAATTGTAAGGCATATGAGAGTTGTAAGTCTCGTGTGCTATTCAGTGCAGAGACACTGGTATTAGAGAATAGAGAATACATATAGAAATTGAGAGAATGACGAGAAATACGAGAAATGATGTGATGTTTAGTATAGCTTTGAGATGAAGATCGAGTTGTAGTGAGTATTCAAGAGATATGAGTAGACATACAATGAATGAGATGTTATTCTTGTGTCAGCCATCGTTTCAAATTGATTAGACGGGTCTGAGCTGCCGGTGCTCTGTATGGACACCAGTGGTCATGAATAAAGCAAATGACCAAACGTGAGACAGTATGTGTGTGTATGCGTTCATCAGTGATATTCAAATTGATATTCAATTCTGTATATCAATTGTCTCTTCATTTCTCATCAATGCATGCATTCATTGAGTTCTCAAATCTAAACCCATAAAGAGTTGTCTTGAGAGACATTAGAGACTCAAGAATTGAATACAACTTTCAATACGAGAAGTGAGAGATAGAGACCAACACATGATAGACGCCAACGAAATGATCGAAACCAATACATTGACAAAAGACTCGAAACTCGTCGAGTAATAGAGAGTAGAGTTGCAGTGAAAATGAGTTGAAAACAACAAAAGGAAACAAATGGAAAAGAGATGAGAAGCAACTCTCTCTCTCTCTCTCTCTCTCTCTCTCTCTCATCCCAAATCACATTCAGTGTCGGTCTCTCTATTCTTATGTCAATTCACTTAAGTAATGCTCTGTTTTTGGCTCTCTCTCTCTCTCTCTCTCTCTCTCTCTCTCTCTCTCCATTTCACTCTCCAAAGCAACCTTTCCCTTCAATAAACTCTGGGTTTAAGCAAAACATTTGTTCGTATTATTAGTGTTCAAGTGATTTATATTTGACTCTTAAAATGGACTTTAAAATAGTTGCTCTCATTTAGACCTATGAAGCGTATTATACATATGTTTTGTGACTTTAATAATGAAGACAAATGACGCATAAAATAGTTTACAACAGAAATTTGTTTACATAAGCATAAAATGGGATTTAAATTAATTAAAAACAGCATAATTACGAAATGCACACAATTATAGACAGAGTTCAGTACAGAACAAGTCTACAAGTTTTTACAAATACAACATGTCTTTGAAGTCTCCACGAAAGTAGGGTTCAGTTGACACAAACCATATCAATACTGTAGGTCTCGTCTCATATGATTAATGTTATCTAACGCTCAAAAGTAATAAACTTAGCCCTTGGCTTCAAATTTATTTTCCAGAAATTAATATAAGCTTACAGTTTAGTGCAAACACTGTTATGATTCCTCACACTTTTCTCATTAATATACTGAACACACAATATTAATATTATTATAAGAATCTCTCTCTCACACACACACACACACACAGTTGAATGGCCATTTTGGATAATTAGAATTTTAACATTTTATTTTTATCAATACAGTATCTCTCCACATATAAATATTATACATATTGCTCAGATTGTGGTGTATTTGTTAAATACTTTTAATATAATATTGATAATATTTAAATAAACGGTAATTTGAAAAGAATTACCAATTTCTTGAGATAATGGTTTGACAATTGGAGATATATTAGGGTTGAAGTAAAATTACTTTTGTTTATCCTTGCAAACTATCTCAACAGAAATCTATATTATCTTATATAATACAATATTAAACTAAACTAATTATGTTGTCATTATATTTTTTATATTGCATTGCTAGAAAAATTGTCATTATAATGATGATAATAATTAATTATCAATATCAATCATTAAGTATTAAAAGACATTTTCCTGTAATTTTTATTGAATGACATTATTATTATGCCATTTGTTTACTACAATGGAGTTTAGGATGACTTTTAGGTGAAATATAATTCAAAGGTTTTGAACGAGAAATACTAGTAAAGGATCGGTAGTGTAAGATAAGAAGAGGCTGTCTTTTTTGGTTTGCTTAGGGGTCATAAAATATTGATCAAACTTTGCCTTCTCCTCAACATCTTCTCTCCATCTCTACTCTGATCTCACTTTTCTCTCTCATTTCGATTATAGTATATCTCAGTAATGGATCACTCAATGCCTCACATATTATTTGAAGCCATTTATTCTGTAAAGAGTTTTATTGGGTTTTAGTTTATATTAAATTTGATAATCATTTTTGCAAATAAAAAGAAATCTGTTCAACAATTTATTTTGTGTTATGCAATTCCTTATGCTTTTCGTATGTCTTTGTATTTAACTCATTTAAACACTTGAGATAATAAACTTTCATTTGAAAGATTATAATAAAACCAATTAATAGTTTATTATTTATAACCGAATCACATGCAAATTAAATGAAAATTAAAATTCCATAATTTGAACAGTAGTTGAACTATTTTTGATTTTAAATATATTATTTACAATTGTAATATAATACATATATTATACGTAAGTCTTATAAGAATAAGATTTATTGTCTTCTGTGTATTCCAGTAGAGATTCTTTACTAATGAAGTTTGACTAATCTTTGAATATTATAAATGACAACACATTGAGATGACATCACATGTGGTGTCTGTGAAGTGCCAAAAGACTAGACAATTGACGTGAAAAGACATTTTCAAGATTTGTTGCAACAAATATAAAGTCGTCGCACCTGTTTTTTGTTTGAACTATTTTAAACGCTAATCTCTCTCTCTCTCTCTCTCTCTCTCACACACACACACACACACTCACTCACTCACTCACTCACTCACATACATTCATTCATTCATTTTCACTGACTTCTTTCAACATAACTTTATTCTCATTAAAACTTAAAATATTGTTAACAAATTAAAATATTACAAGAAGTTAAGAAGTTGAAAATTAGCAAAATTTTATATCATCAAAATTGAATTCATAATGACTTATTTATAACATCCAAGTCTAGCTTATTTGAGAAATTAGAAAATTTTTCAAATATTTATGCAAACATTTTAATTAAAAAATATTTGAAACTCAATCCAATTATTTAAAATGAAGTGAATTTTAAAAATATGCATAACGTATGGGATGTAATGAATTTAAACAACGAGTTTACAATATAATCTGTTTTCAAAGTAATGGCAATTTTTGTAAATGTTATGTGTTTTCTAATTAATTTAAAAATCTAAAAGTTTGGTCAAATATTTCACATAACATACAGTATTATGTTATAGAGAAGACATTTCAATAGCGAATACATTTCAATGATTAGACACTTTAGACAAACCGGTACTTTAAGTGTAAAATGTAAAAAAGTATGAGAATTAGTTTGAAAGAGTGGAGTATATGTCAAATGTTTGTCGATTTATTCTCAGGCGCTTACTATCGCTACAACTAGTGGTGTCTGAGATGTATGTATACCGTAAGTAGAGTACAGTTTATATACAGTATTCGTATAGCATTTTAGTGGCGTTCAAGTGCTTTGTTGTGATCTCTGGTTGTGTTCATCGCTCAACAAAATTCTCTTTTTCTTTTCAAATAGAAATCTTATGAGACTTAAGGTTAGGAATGAGAGCAACTTTTCAACTGATCCCCCATCACATACACAGGACTGTTATGCTCTATATGTACTGTATATACAGTATATACACTGAGCTCTAGTATTGGATTCCAGAGAAATACTTGTTTTTGCTCTTTTGCTATCTTTTCGACTCTTTTTCTTTCCTTTCGCTGCAATACTTCACACAAAAAGCAATTCTCGAGAGACTACAGCTTTTCTCTGCTTTTGGCTAAAGAGAAACAGAGATGAGTTTGAAGTAGTGTTTTATAGTCCAACACAATGTAGTGTACAGTTTTGTACACTATATCAGGCTATAAGTCAAAGAAAAATGTTTGACTCATGTATGCAATGGTATGCAATGGCTGGGTGTGCCGTCAAAACCTCATCTCATTGTGCCCTCAAAACCCTCTCTTCATCTTTTGCTTGTTATCTAATCTGATGAGACGCTCGAAAGGCATGTGTTATTTAGTCGACATTCTGGTCGCCAATATATTTGGGGGGGAAAGGCATACAAACATTTCGTGCCCAAGCATTCCAATTGTTTCCTAAATCAATCACTCGATTGTGATGTGTTTCCCATCTTCTAAATGCAATACTATATCTCTTGCAGAGTATTGAAGGGCTAACTCATCGCTAGTATATCCACTGAAGTGATGACTCTGGGCTCGGAGACCGACTCCGACTCAACCCACCGATTGTTTTGTAGTCTACGAACTCGTTTTTGTGAATTGGAGACCGTTGTGAGCCGTCACACACACAATGCCTGTGAAAAACTACGGAACAGGAGTTCATGTCTCACCAAAACATCAATATTAAGGTATCATTTCTTTTCAACTTCTTATACAACGTTTTCTTTTCTTCTTTTTTATGTGTTTAATGCAATCAAACCGTTCTTTCTATTTATTGTATTATCTTTTTTCGTATAGAAATCCATATGTATTGCTGGTAATGGTCTGTTGTATCTGCTATTGGCCTTCAATGTGGGGTCAGCTGGTGTTTGATGACCGGCCGGCCATCATCGATAACAAGGATTTGAGGCCAAACACACCATTGTATCGATTATTTCAAAATGACTTCTGGGGAACACCACTCCATAAAGTAAGTGTCAAAACTGTCCAAAAGCTTATTTATTGTCCACTTATTCTGTGATTCAATAAAAAATATCTATAATTTAATATATTCTTAAGTCTCGACTAATGATAACAAACACCAGAAAATGACAAAATATCGATCCGTTCATAAAAACTCGCCAAATGTAATGCAAACTTATATAAAAATGTTGACTCAAACCAGACATAACTATCAGTCCCAAATTTTTTATTACAATAAAACACATAAACTTTTAGATATGTGTTTTATTTTGTAATTTTTATTAGTATAAGTGATATATTTATAATATATTAAGCAATAAATTAGGCCATAATTCAAATGTTGGATCACTTTTATACTGTAGTCTATAAGACCATAAATTAAATGTTCTTTTAATAGCAATAATTCTGAACAAACACTTAAATGTATAAACTATTAAGAGTTGTGTCAAATTAAATCATAATTTGTCAGAAAAAGCATATGAATTATTTGTTTGAAAGTAATTCAATCAAAATTGTAATAATTGTGTCAAAAATGTGTTAATAAGATTAGACCAAAATTATGCAATAAATATTAAAAATACCGAAATATATTTTCATAAAATCAATTACCTTTATCACACTATTGTGAAAGTAATGTCACATTCAATTAATCTCTTATGTTTGTCGACTCCTATACTCTGCTCACAAATTATTTATTTAAACGATAACCAAATCTTTTCAGTATATCTTTTGATGAATAAATACACCTTTTTATAGATAACTTATACTTCAAAAAGATATTATACTGTGTAAACATTAGTATCATTATTTTGTAATATTTAGGAAATATTGTTTGCTTTTTAAATTAACCTAATCTGGTTAATACTTGGCTAATATTTATAATTATTTAATTTGATAATAGTATTAAATTATTTAAGGAAATAGTACAAAGAATTATGTTTTTTATGGTTTATTTATTAAGTTAAGTTAGAATTTCTTATAAAGAAAATTGTATAGTTTTTACAAATTTGTAACAAAAGTCTACTTATTTTAAGTCATTTTATTTTTTCAAAGAATTTTCTTTAATATTCTGTAGAAATTCGTTATTATATTTCTTAAAGTTTTACTTTTTGTGACAAAATTCATTGCATTGGTTTTTTGTGAGCAAAAATGAGTGTGACATTAATAATAAGCTTAAACAATATAATGAGATCAGAATCTTAATTCAAAAACAGTTTTTTCATTATTTGAAAGTAAACTCTGTTTAAGTAAAAGGGAGAGAGAAATAGAGAGATGAGTTTTTGTGCGTCAATTTGTATCACTATATATAATCACATTAACTCTAATTATAAATTACAGAATTTCGAGAGAAGGAAAGATAATATAAGAAGTGAAACCAATTTAAACCGTTTGGTTCATTAACTCGAAAGCAATGCTAATAAGAGCTATAATAAGAAATATAGTTTTGCAGAATAAGTATGAAATGATATTAACATGATAGCAAAGCCGTCATAAATACAGTGAGTATGATATGATGGCTAATATGTATTGATTTTGAGCGCACATTAAGCTCTGAGATGTTGTTTTGATTGTAAGACTGACAGCACTTCTATTGAATTTCCTCCGAGAATAGAGTCGAGTGAGAGATGGGGTCGAGTTTGGGCTAAGTTTGAGAACTTATTGCTTACAACTCAACTCATTTCAAGTTAAACTGTTTAGCTATCGCTTTGCTGTAACAGTTATACCAGTTTTATATGGATTGAGGCCTACCAGACATTGCAGATCACTGCCAGAGCTACCAGAGCTACCAGAGCTACCAGAGCTACCAGAGCTACCAGAGCTACCAGAGCTACCAGAGCTCACACATCTATAAAGTCAGTATCAGAGAATTGATTAAAATAAATATCAACTTAACATATGATGGCTGGCAAATGGTTGCACAGACCCCGCAATTTTGGTCACAACTTCACTCACTTTATGCATAAATGTGTAGAAAAGTCTTATTTTACAAATAAAGCAAAAGTCATTTCGGCGTTGATTTATGCGATGTTTGCGTTCACTATCTTTGTATAGATATTTATTTTGATTGTGTATATCATCCCAATATACTGTATATACTGTGCAATATTGTCTATATCTATGTAGAGTGACTGAAACTAATATACAATTTATTAATTTTCAGGAACAAAGCCACCGAAGCTACCGACCCCTCACAACACTTACATTTAGATGGAATTTCTCTATTCATGGCTTAAATCCTATGGGATATCATATAATAAACATTGCATTGCATTCACTCGTTTGTATTTTGTTTTATAAGTAAGTCTCAGACAAAGCGATGTATTTCTTATGAATAACTCATTATCTTGATGTAAGTCTTATTCATGTATTTCTCTATTTCTCGATACTGTTTGACTCACAGCTACTCTCGGCTACTATTCTGTGATTCGATGACATCCTTAATAACATCTCTACTCTTTGCAGTTCATTCAATACATACAGAGTGTGTAAGTAGTAGTAAACGCATAACTATTATTTGAGCCCCAGATTATCTATCAGTGAGTGATGTTATGCACTGCTCTCATCAAAATAGCTCCCATTCCCGCATATCCTAGCTATCTATGTATGCATCACTAAAAGCACATTCTTATCGCTGAAATAATATATAAAAATCAGCAAAACTTATAGCAGACTCCCGAGACTCAAACTTATTAGACTCAAGAGATCTTTAAAAGTTTAAGATTTTTAAAAATTACTTCATAAGAATCCTTAATGACTATCGATTCACATATATATTCTCACTTTAATGAATATTTCACACAAAAAATTAATTCTAAAAAATACTCTCTATATGTTGAAAATGAAAGAAAACCTAAATATGATTATAAATAAATAGAGATAAGCGGCAAATGTATAAAAATGCTTTTTAGTCACGTTTTATAGAACTTATCGTTTCTTCTTATCTACTCTTCCCTTGCATTCAGCGTCTAATAGATTGAGCGCACCGTTAGTATTGAAAGTTTTCATTAAATCGTTTTAAAAACAAATATTAATTCAATAAACAAACGAAAAATATATTTATTACATTATATGGTAGGAGAAGTAATTTTTAAACCTAAATATAGAATTAGTTTCCATAATATTATAGTATAATAGACAGTAAAAACAAAACAATAAATGAATATAATACAATGTTATACTATAAGTTTGTACAATCAATTTGATGCAAATGTGATTGAATGCGAATATGAGTCGAAATCAGTTGATCCTAAAACAAGTCACGAATGAAAACTAATGACCAGTTTTAGGAGTCATTATAATATTTGACAATCGAATAGAAAGAATTGCATTTTGTTGGCAATTCTTGTAATGAATTAATTCATAGATAGCCGACTATAATGTCGAACACTGTGTTAAATATCCATAAACTGTAGTATGACTTGAATTGTTAAATGCTATAAACAGAGCAAAAGAATTTCCATTGAATAACTAAATGCTGTCTATTTTATAAATTGAAATTTTATGGATTATTATTTTGTGAACCCATTTCCCCACCGGTGCTCTAATGTGTCATTTGATAGTTTAGAAGAGAGTCACAAAACTCATCGCTTTTACCATTTTTTCAATAAGAAATTAGAGACCATTTTTCTGTGCTCTTCTAATACCATATGAACATATTGTCTATAATTCCTGATTCTCTCACTTACTATAAGCTTTAGTTCCTGCACTTAACTATTTTTAATGTTTTCATGTAATGCATTTCAAAACTACTCTATTATTTGATATAAATCCTCAAAATTTCAGATGAATTATAAATACAATATTTTTGAGTTTAGAGAATACGATATAATGAAAGCACAAGAATTACAGCCCTATCGATGCAATCAAATCAAACTTTCATTTGATCCCAGGATTTATGCTCGCAATCAATGTTCGCTCTCTTTATACTTAATACTTATTTTCATACAGAATTTGATTCACAATTTATGATTTGCTTAAAATCTCTCTCTCTCTCTCTCTCTCTCTCTCTCTCTCTCTCCCACACTCACTCACTTAACAGCAAAAAACTTTAAGCGTTTATTTTTTTATGCACTGGTATTTGGAATTGTTATTGATTTGTATTACAGTATTTGCAAAAAATATGAGTGGTTTATCACAACCTAAGCGAACGAAAAACAGCTCTAAAATGCACTAAAGTCTTAGTCTCCAAGTCTTAATGGATAAATCGATATAAGTTCACACAACTCTCTCTCTCTCTCTCTCTCTCTCTCCATTCATTCTCATTTCACATCTTTCTTCTCAATCTTTATATATATTTATTTGCAATTTTTTGCAAATACTGTAATACAAATCAATAACAATTCCAAATACCAGTGCATAAAAAAATAAACGCTTAAAGTTTTTTGCTGTTAAGTGAGTGAGTGTGGGAGAGAGAGAGAGAGAGAGAGAGAGTTGTGTGAACTTATATCGATTTATCCATTAAGACTTGGAGACTAAGACTTTAGTGCATTTTAGAGCTGTTTTTCGTTCGCTTAGGTTGTGATAAACCACTCAATGCTGTGATGGCGAGAGTATCCCAACTCTCATATGATATGTTTTTACTTTAAACTAAAAGATCGCTCGACTAAAACACAAAATGCATTTTCGGTTAAAATATAATGAAATACCAATGGTTTGTAGGGCTTGTAAAGCATGTGTTCCCTTATTCTGTTATATTCTATGCTATAACTGACATAACGGTCAGAATAGTGCAGTAAAGTTGGCCATCGATTCCATTGAGTGTCACATAAACTACACTAAAACACGTCTATTTTGTGTCGAGTTTGCACTTATTTAGGCTTTATTTAAATGATTACATATTTATTAATCCAATATTTTGTGTCATATTTGTGTTTCACTCACTATAGAAATAATCTAATAAATTAGAAAATATTGCAGCAATTAATTATATGATTTAATTAAATTTTATACCCAAAGGTTGCGTCAATTGTCGGGAGGGCTGAACTGCTTTCGGCTATATTTTATTTGTCCGCTCTTCTGATATGGATTTCGCAAAAATACAAAATGAAATACAAATTATTATTAAGTGTTATATTTTCGTGGTTTGGATTCCTGTGTAAAGAGCAGTCGTTGACTGCACTCATCATATGTGCCATTCATGAGCTCATCTCTCGAAGACATTTACCGATCAAAGTAAACGAAAATATTTTAAAATTGTATTCATATTTGATAAAAACTAATAAATGAATTGAATTTGTAAAATAGGAGAATAAGGTTATCCCGAAAGCGAGTCTAAACTCTATTATAGTAAGAGTTGGCAACATAAAGAGATCGCAAATCGTTTGGAGGAAAATCGTTAAAAACATATTTATTTTATTGACTGCATTCATGTCGGCCCTAATATTTAGATTATATTTAATGGGAAATAAGTTTCCAAAATTCAATCGGTATTTATATTATATTATATTTTTTAATTTTAAATTTTATATTAAATCTCTTTATAATATTATAGTATGTTATAAATTTATATTAAGTTATAAGAAACACAATAGACTAGCACTGTATAACGAAGTAATATATTTATAATATAATAGAAAATTTATTGCAATATAAGCCTAAGATATTATATTATATTTTCAAATTTTACATTCATTTTATAATAATATGAGAAGAATGTAGAATTTGTTTTTATTTTGTAGTCCTAACCATAAAATATAAAATATGTTCATAATATAGAGTTGAGTGCATTATTAAACTGATTGGTCGTATGGTTTAGGTTCGACAACCCGGCCTCCTATTCGGGCGCACCGACCAAGCAATTGACGTACAGTTATTTGATTGCCTTCAATAGTTGGCTGCTATTATTTCCATGTGATTTGAGCTGTGATTGGACGCACGCATCCATACCTTTGGTGTCAAACCTTTTGGATCCAAGAATTTGGACGATTGGGGCCTTCTTTGCCATATTGTTCTCATTGCTATTCTATGCCTTAATCAAGAGTGAAGATCACAGACTATTTCTGGTCAGCCTTTACTATCTTTCATTGAATATTATTATATAAATTGAGTGAAAATTCGCTTTCGTTTAAGAATTCATGTCTTAGACAATAGATTAGATGTTGTGACCAAAAATATTTTTGAACGAAATATCAGAAATATTTGTGGCAAAAATGCCATATTAGCTGAGCCTGTATCTCTCCCCTCCTAATCTATACCGTGAAGTAATATATAACTGATTGTATGAATAGGTGCTAACGTTAGCGATTGTGCCGTTCATTCCCTCATCCAATATCTTCTTCCCGACGGGTTTTGTTGTCGCCGAAAGAGTACTATATTTGCCTTCAATTGGATTTGTTTTGTTGATTGGGATGGGAGTGAAGAAAATGCTTGACTCGTGGTATGATATTTAATAGCAAAAATATTAACTTTCATTACACATAAAATATATATTTTGTTCGCGCAAACATTATCTCATTTTTTGTTCACTCATCCATTCATTGATTGTATTTGAAAGGGAGAGCCATTCGACTGGTATTAAGACAGTAATAGGCCTTCTGTTGATCGTTCACACAGTGAAGACATATCGCAGATGTAATGAATGGTAATCACAAATATTATATTTTCTATTTGTTTCCCTGATATATGAGACTAATATAAAAAATATGACTACATTTATATAAATTATTGCCACAACTGGCACACAAAGTTTAATTCGTTTATTGTAGTGATTATATATTTGGTAATAAACTATCGTTAATATCATTCAAAAACCCATTTCAGGAACAATGAGTACTCACTCTATACGTCAGGCCTTAAAGTGAATCCAATGAACACAAAACTACTGAACAATTTGGGAAGACTTCACGAGAGAGACGGCAGCTATGATGTGGCCATCAATTACTTTAGAGAAGCCGTTCGGTATGTAATGGATTTGAACATAAAAACAATTTTCTTATTAATGTGATTAACTTGACTGCAATTTTTTGCCAAACTATACTTATTTGGTGTTATTTATTTGGTTTTAACTACAGAATAGAGCCGTCAGATGTGCGGGGACATCTCAATTTGGGTAACATTTTACTCAAAACTAATAACTCAAAGGAGGCAGAGATGGCCTACAGAACAGCCACTCATCTGTTGGAAGAGTCGGCCAATACTTACCATCAGATATCGTCAATGCATTTAACAGCTCTGTTCAGACTCTCGCAACTCATCTCAAGGGATCCGCACCGGACTCAAGAGGCGTTCCTTTCCAGGCGACAAGTCTTGGCTCTAAAAAGTGATTTTAAGCCAATGTTTGAGAGTTGGACTCAAGAGTTAAGGAGTTCAGCGAATGGAGGCATCGAAGCGGCGGTAATGTTGGCCGAAGCCCTTCAATACGAAAGCACTGAACCCGACGTTCTCTATAATGTAAGTAATCATCGCAAAAGAGTCGAGAAATCTAATCCATTACTTGAGTGAAATTTTTATACGAAATGAAAAATTTCATACCTTTTGTCGTATATGCCGCCACTTTTTTCATACTAGAAAATGAATTTTTCAAAACCAAACTTACTTTTGATGTTTAGCGCAATTCGTTTCACAACTTTCTTATGTCAAAAGATTTAGAGCACAAAAACGCATTGAAAAAAGTTTTGATTTTTTTTGTTAAGAATAAAGTTAAGAGCCTTAAGTCAGTGACAGAATATACTGTATATAAAAGATTGTTAACAGAATGTGAGCACAAGAAAAGTATTAAAAGGTCTAAAAGAGACAATTGTTTGACTTTACAGTTGGCTATAGTTGTGAACGAGAGCGGATCAGCTCAGAAAGCACTGGAACTGTTGGACAGGGCTTTAAGTGTAGACCCGCATCACGAGCCATCACTGTTAGCCTCGGCGCGTATAATACAAGACCAGGGATTGAGTCGTTTGCATGAAGTGGCGATTGAAAGGCTCAACACAATCATTGAGTTGGGTTCGGCTGACGAAACGGTTTTCTTCAACTCAGCGATGTTGGCCATCAAAAGCGGACGTTTCGATAGAGGGAAACACTTCTTGGAAAACGCCATTCAATTGAAGCACAACTTTTCGGAAGCGCTCTATAATATGGCTCTTATATTATATAATGAAGAATATCCGCAACCCTTACAAGCGGTTGAATACTTAACTAAACTTTTGAGTACAAACACCGAGCACATTAAAGGACTGCTACTATTGGGCGACATTTATATTGAATATTTCAATGATTTAAAGAATGGCGAGAATTGCTATAATAGGATATTAACCATCGACTCAACCAATGTGTTCGCTCAGCACAACCTCTGTGTCGTTCACGTCAGGCGAAAGCACTTCCACGAAGCCATTCAGTGCTTCGAGAAGATCCAGAAGAATAATGTCGGATCAGTTAATGTCGAGCATCACCTCAAACTCACCAGGGACTTATTGCGAGATCAGCTCAGGAATGGTAGCAATGAATTCAAGTTTTTGTTGTAAAAGATTGCTTCGGAATATATGTAAATATATATATATATATAACTATATTAAAAGAGATAAATTATTATATATTATAAATGAACCAAAATATAAATTTTAAAATTCATATTTAAATAAAAAAAATCAAACATTTTCTCATAAATGAAATTTTGAAATAAATTATATTGTATTTACTGGATGTGTGTTGCAATGAATTCTCAAACAAAAGGCTTTAAACCAAACAAATATATCACTTCTCGGAATAAAAAAATATTAATGTTAGACAAGTCTCTAATATATTTAGTTAAACTAGATTTTTGGGGTAAAAATATTTAAATTATTATCAATTTGTGAGCAAAAAATGATTTAGTGATGGAATAATTTTCTTCACGTTAATAAATACATGTCTAAAGCAAAAGGAGAGAGAAATTGAATGAAATACTAAAGCAATAAATATTAAATACTCGTTCAACTCATCCATTATAATAACGAAACGCCACGTCTTGGAAACGCAATGAAAAAAATGCTTTCCTTTGAATATGATTTGAGGGAATTAGTCGTTCCCTTATTTTCTCTGTTAGTCTTCAAAACTGCTTTTTATTCATTTATTTATTTATTGCCAAAAATGTTGGCAAAAATGATTGATTCGCAAAACAATATGAATGAACAAAAATAATAAGTTATCCATAAATTTCTGCCTAGTATATAAACGGCACTGTATTTATAATAATTTATGTTTTCAATCGATTCCGTATACTTACTATTAGTTTTAAAGTATAAAAAGTAGTTATTATTTCAATGGTAATGGAGTAAAGAATAATTAGTTGATTGAAAAGTGAATTAAAGATTATAACATCAATTTATAGTGAATTCTGGGCTTCACTCGCAAAATGAATGAAACATTAAAATAGCATTAAATGCTAATTATCTTTAAAGGCAAGTATAATGTAATTAAAGACTAATGAATGCTTTGATCGCAAAAATTAAATTAAAATAATTTAGCAAATCATCGCATATTTTTACATTTCTGTCGTTTTCTTTTATTCAAAAAGTGTGCAATTTTTGCAAATAAATGTATGTTTGAAGTCATTTATCATTTGAGAATCGATACAATTGATAGCAAATGGTCATTAGTCTTGCTTTTAATGTAATTTAATTATAATAAAATTTAAATGAAGCTAATTATTAAAAATTAATCGTTTAAAAATACAATTAAATAAGTTTTATCGCCGCTTGAATTAAGGAACTATAATTAAAATATATATAATTATTTTTATTGTTGAATTTAATGGTCAACATAAGGCAAAACAATAAAAACTTCAATAAACTTAATGTTAATAAGAAGTTTAATCTTAAAAGGAAATATTTTTAATCAAAATAATTCTTATCCATATAAGAATATTCTACTTAATATTTTGAATTAATTGAAATAAAATTTAACTTTAATATCATAACAAGACTCAT
The DNA here is from genome assembly GCA_905397405.1 of Oppiella nova. Classification (NCBI taxonomy): domain Eukaryota; kingdom Metazoa; phylum Arthropoda; class Arachnida; order Sarcoptiformes; family Oppiidae; genus Oppiella; species Oppiella nova. Next base: position 40,660 of record CAJPVJ010000073.1, read on the forward strand.
TAAAATTAGTGTCAACTTATTGTAAGTATTGTCAGTACTAATGTCATAATGTATAATATAGTGAAATGTACTGAATTAAGTAAGAATTTTAAAAATAATTTCAAAATATATTGATTTATTGATTATTTAATTATTAATTTGAATAAGGGTCAGAGTACTAGTATACTAGTTTAATAACAGTAATTGCACTTGTATTGAATTTTTAAATAATAACGATTTATACATACTATACAATAAATTTCTATCTAATTTTTAATTAAAGTTCATATCCATAAAAATATAACTAATTATTTCAAAGTTTATGATTAATATTTGGATAAGTATTAAACTTAAACTAAAATAAAAATAACGATTTTTGATTAAAATTCAGAGCGTTAAAAATTAATTCAAATTCTGGAGCAGAAACTCAAGCATTTTTTGAATTCAATAGATTTTTCAATTGAAAAATTCACTATAATTTCAATTTCTATATAACATAATATGAATAGCATATGATATGTCGGATTCTTTGAAATCCAACAAAATATCATTATTTACTCTCAAAAATTTGAATTTATTTAAATGAAATTTAATATAATATTAAATGTAATATTAGGTTGAAATTTAAGAATTTTTATTATAATATTTGACTCAATATTCATAATGCATTCCAAATGTATTTTTATGAATACTACTTATAATTGAACGAAATATTATAGAAATGATGAATTCATTGTTTAAGAATTTCTTTGTGGCACTCGAGTGTCAGGTTTGAAAACTAGGATTTCAAATTATATTTAAAATCTTATTTTATGCAAATGTCTAATCAAAAGTAACTCAAATTTAAGAAATATATGAAAATTCTATTTTTGATTAAAGTTATAACAATTTAGATTAAATATTTAATCAAAAGTTAATCATCAGATATGTCGTTCATAAACGTAGATGTGATAAAAATATGGAAATATTTAAATAAATTTTCAAACATATATTCATCTATTTTTTCATATATTCAAATCTGACATTTAATTAATATAATTAATTGACATTTAAATATAAAATATTTAATAGAATTTTAGTCTTTTTTAAATCAAATTATAATAAATTATAAATATTAGCAAAATAAGTTAAAAATAAATACCAATTGTACAATAATTGTTAACAAAAATAATTTCATACAGATAAAATTACAGTTTAAAAATGAGTAATTTATTTTTACTTTGTTTTGTGCAATATTTTTGTACAACAATTTGAAAGAAAGCAAAGTCTCCTCTTTACATGTCTTATCCCAAAGTTGAATGTATTATGTCTTAAAATAAATAATTATTTAATTTAGATTCCTATCTTTTGTTTAAAATGTTTAGACAATAGTTTGTCTCAGATTTCAAAAATTGCTTTTAAACAACACTTTTATCTTAACATGAAATCATTTGAAATAAGGCTCTTATCAAGTTTAAACATTTGTCTTAACATTAATACTATTGTTATTATTGTATTAAATGTTTACTAATTTAAATACTTTTAAAATAAACAATTTTCCCGTTATTTATAAAACAATATCATACAAATTTGGTGAAAATGTCAATTTAAATGAATGTTAGTATAAATTGTTTGTTTCGATAGATTTGATTCAATTGAGTCATTGTATTAAATATCATTGTGTGGACTAAACTGCCATAATATTTACTTAACGATTGCATTGACTAAATGAAAATCCAATTGAAGTCTATTTCTAAATAAACTTTTGCAACGGATTTCATTGATTGGATATTAAGTCTTGAGATAAACGCATCGCATGTTCTGTGCATTACATTTGATGTTAATATAAGTTTTGCTAACATTAGGGCTAAGTTTAACTCTCCGCGTGAATTCACATCACTTTTGTTTTTATTGTCTTTTCATATGAAATGTTAAAACAAATTGAATCTTATTTTTGTTTTCAATTTGTTATTCTCTATATTTTATTGTTATTTTAAATCAGAAACTACTTTTGTTTCTTGGGGCTTGTTTTTATATAAATTTATGACATCAATGTTATAAATTGGATATTAATGAACAAACATAATATGTTATGGTATTATGGATAAATGGTAATTATAAAATGATTCTAGTTTTTATTTTATTACACGAGTATAACACCACAGTATATCGTAATGGTTTATTTTACTGTATTAAAAATCAAATTATAAAATACTTTACTTTTATACGGTATATCTTTTACACTTTGTATTAGGAATATATAAATAATTTATAAAAACAAACAAAAATAATTTAATTTTTAATTTTCAAAAAAAACTAAGCCCTTTACTAGCTTAGAACAAATTAAATAATTTTATTTTTGGTTATTAGCGCAGTGTTAATGCATAGAAATAATCCTAAATGATAAATTTAATTTACAATTAAGTAAATATAAACTATTATATAAATTGGTTACGATTGAAGTATATTTATACAAATAGATAAAATGTATTGAATTAAGTGATATAATGTACAGTAAAATACTAGTACCGTATACTGTATAGTAATCAAAATAATAACTAATAATATATAATTAATACATTAATTCACATTCAATTTATTTAATTTGAATGGACATGCAATGAACTTGTATGGTAAATTACCATTAACAAATGCATTAAATTTATTATTATTATTATTATTATAAGCGCTGATTGAACTAAAAGCAAGAATAAAATTATTTTTAATCAAATAATATAGATTTGCTTTCATTTCTTATTCTACAAAATATAAAACTTATGTATTATTTGATTACATAAACATTGATCTAATTTTTTGTGAACAAAATTACATTAACTTTTTATTAAGATTTTAGTCGTTGAATGAATTCATTAATTTAATTAGTATTTTAAGTGATTCACGAAAAATGAGTCTCTTGTCTGTCATTAATCTAATAATAAAAGAGTCGATACTTTGTTTAATAAAACGAAACTTAAATGCATTGTTGATATGGTTTTGCCAAACAAAACATTTTCTACTTTCACACAAGTTTTGTTTGTTTTTCAAAATTAATACAATATTCAAATCGATTGTAATTTATAGTGAGTCTGTGTAACGTGTTATCATTAAAAGTATTTTCATTGAATAATATATAAGTTTCGTATAAAATATTAGATAAACTCTAAAATCCTTTTAATAATATATTCGTTCATTGTTTGGTTAACTAAAAAATGAGTCTCAATATGATGTACAGACTTAGAGGTAATGCTCCAAACGATTGCTTACTTCACGTACAGAATATTTTTCAAACGCATAGAAGTCTGACTACACGTCCGTTTGGATCCCACATCTGAATGCAGTTCATTGTAACCGAAGGCAACTACAGCTACAATAGAGTGGAGTGTTGTGTATGTGTTGGCAGAGGTGGTGATCCACTGAATCACTGAATCAGTGGATGTGAATGGAGTGACACAACGTATGCTTCGGTCATCTCTGCCATTACTCATGAGCTCAAGAAAAGACTTTTTTGTCACCTGTTTTCGATGTCAAGCAAATGCATTGCATTAATACATAATTCAGAGTATATTTTGCATTATATAAGCGAATAAATCAATACTATTTGAATGTAATCTCATAGATGTTGGCTATAGTATAATATACAGTACAGTACTATCTATTTATATATTCACTTCATTTTATAAATTAAAATAATTTAATGTTTTGTTAATATTTAATAAGAAATGCTAACAATTAATCAATATTTATATTGATACAAAATAATTAAAACCATAGGAAATGCATAATACAGACAACGGCGACATTAATAATTTATGACTAACTTTGCCGTCCCTTCCCTTTACTTGAATTGAAATGGAGATCGCATTCAAATTAATCATTCAAACGGTGTTCCGCAATAGTCACGAACCCCACAAACATTGCTATACTAGACATGAGACCATAACTTATTAGCTATAAATAAAACAAAATCAATAACTCATCCAATATTTAATATAAAGTGTAATTTAGTTTTTTATCTTAAAATGTTGTGTTCAATGAATGCAATTGTGTTTAATAATAGATATGTAATTTTTATAATTAAACTTTAATACAAACAATAAAACTTTGTTCAATTTAAAACTCTAACATCTCTAATATCACTATTTTATTATTGCTTGATACAAAATATTTTATTCTTTTCATTGTTTTCTTTTTAGTGATTAAATATTAATTCTTAAAACGATTGTGAAAATATATATAAATAGATGGTTAATAACGTTAATACACTGTATTTAAATTGATTAAATTTGTCAATAAAGATATTTAAGTTGGAAATTGATTATATGGCTTATATTAAAATAAATTTTAATTTATACGGATTAGAGGTAATAGAAAATAATTGAAGGAATAATGGTTTGGGAAAGAAATGATAATTTACTAAATGAGTCGAATTTAATGGACGTGAGGTTAAGGGCATTCCTCTCCTCCACAACCAGTCAATACATTTGCCGAAAAACTGTTCGTAAGAGCCTATGGTTGGGAAGGGAACTAAACTAATGATTAATAAAATAACAATAATTTTCAATCAATTTGTTTGGTTTACTTTCAATTGAATTGACTCTTAAATTAGAAGAAACGAATAAAAATCAGTCATAAAATCAAAAAATATATCAAATTCCACATCATTTGTGAGATAAAGTAAATAAAAATTATATTGTTTTCTGGGATATAATCTCCTCAATGCTGAGTAACAGACAAAAAGTTTGAAAAATCGATGTTTTTTGTGTCAACTTCTGGATGAGATTCATGTCATTTATAGAGAAGTTTATGTCACAAACACTGTCGGCCTGTTATACAAGGCATGGAAGGCATCCCTACTTTAGGCGTGTGTTTACTGTAGAGTAAAGAAATTCTCAAAATTGGATTCAACTTAATTTGGAGTTCATATCAATGTTCATAAAAACAGAACAAACTGTCAATCAATCAATTCATGCCTTTATTCTTGATTTTTTTGTCGTTTCAAAACACTTGTGATAAGCCATGGAATCCATTGAACAGAACTTATAATTCGCTTTTTAAATAAATTAATCTTCATTTTTGTGCCAAACATTTGCGAAGAATAAAAACCAAATATTTATTAAGGGCTGGAGATTGGCATAGGGATAGGGATAGGGATAGGGATATAGGAGCGACATCACCAGTGATTCAAAGAAAAATTGTTTTTTATATTGTTTTTTGAAGAAAGGAATCAAATAAGGTATTAGTGAATGGAAAGTGAGGATCGACTTTAATCTTCACTAATTTCACGGAATTTCAGAGTCATATCATTAACTTTTATCCTCCTTTGCATTGACTATCACTTTGCAGTAGAACTGAATCGCAAAAATTAATTGAAGTCATGACACAAATAGTGAAAAAAATTTGCCGACAATTGTGAAGAATGTTCAGTGAATGGAGACATCGATTCAATGAAACTTTAATTAATGGCAACTGAAGCGCAAGATTCCGGGCTCACAGTTGGGATAAAACCTATTTTTTCT
>CAJPVJ010000074.1:0-43136 GCA_905397405.1 Oppiella nova
TAAGCTAAAACTAATATAGAGAACGTGCACTCATAGCAAACTAATGCATAAAAGTTGCTTCAAATGCTTTACAGTCATAGCGTAAGCAGAGTTGAAAGTGTCCTTTGGTTTGCAGCACAGAGATATGTTAAGTGAATTTGTAAAAAATTGTAAGTCTTATAATATGCAACCGATACAACACTTGTAACAAAGTGTATACTACAGTGTGTCTCACCATGGACCTCTGGCTTTTAATTGAAATATCTTTAAAACTAAATAAGTTAACTAAATAAATGTCGAGTTATGCCATTGAATCCAATTATGTAACTGTGATTAATATTAATTTAATAAATTAAACAATAAATCAAGAAATATAATTCCGACCTTAACGAGTGATACACCATTTTAAAGATAATTAAATTCTCTCTCTTTGAGCTGTGGAACACTTTTACCTAGCTACTATTTTATTGTTATTAATTATTGATTGAAAATTTCCCATTGATATTTCCATAGAGATTCTTGATTTTCAAAGGTTATCTGTGAATGAACCGTATGTCGGAGCTGAGTGATCTCAATGCTGTATGAAAGAACATACTTTCCTCTGTAAAATTGCTATAGATTGTATTAACCTTGCTCATTTGGTTTATTCTGTAACCCATGTCTGCAAGAGTGTCCATAGAATTAACATTAATATAAATGGCACATGGGTGATCAGTATGTCAAAAAAATTCCTATACTTTCTAGTTTTAGAAACCGTTGAGTTTACCTTGCTAACTTATTTAGTTTTAAAGATATTTCAATTAAAAGCCAGAGGTCCATGGTGAGACACACTGTAGTATACTGTATGTAGAATTCAATGAGTGATAAGGGGATATAATTATATATGTGAGCCCAGAATATGAGATGAGTCTCTGAAAATTGCTTTTATTTCTTCTTGAAACATTGCTTTTCTGTAAAGTTTGAAATTTATCAAGTTTAATATAAGTAAATTTCAAACTTTACAGAAAAGCAATGTTTCAAGAAGATATAAAAGCAATTTTTCAGAGACTCATCTCATATTCTGGGCTCACATATACAGTATAATTTATAATTTAAAAGTGCCATTTACACTGAGTCTGTGAAGCAATTGATAACAGTTTTAACACAACTTATTAAAACATTTGAACCAAATTTAAACTAAGGATTAAAAGTGCAAAAATCTAGTCTTATATTAATTTAATTCTCATTCTGCTTATAAAGTACTCGAAAGTATGCTTTAGTTTTCAATGAAAGTCTCATTATTTAAATTACACATTTAGTGTATAAAAACAGTAAAAACTGGTTAAAAAATTTATGTAACAAATATGTACCTGAGAGTGTTTGTCTATATTTAACAAAAATAATTATTGCCAAAAGGGAAACAAATTTGAATGGATTTCTAGTTTTATGCAATTATTTCTCAATAATTTCAATATTATGTTAATTTGTTTCATTTTAGAGAAAGAAATGTAAAACTTTTACTTAAAGTTCTCACAAAAAAGCGTAAAATAGTTTATCTAAATTACCATTTAAATACAATTTTATAAAAGTCATCATTAAATGTTTTGTTTATAAATTTATTATTTTTAAGATTATATTTAAATTTTAATCATTTTGGAAAAACATTATTAACTCATCAGTTTGTTTTCATGCCAATAGTATATTAATATAAATTATATTTTTAATTATTAGTAATTTGATCAACATTTATATACATTTATTTGAATTCAATTTTATTTTTTAAATATACTTAAGAATTTATATTATTAGTTGTTTGAATCAATTTACTACATGTACATTGATGTAATACATGCTAATTATTCATTTTAAAAAATGTTTCAATTATAAATCGTATTTATACAGAAATGTCATTAAAAATGAATTTATAAACATATTATACAAAAGGTAATAAATTATTATTTCATATTTTATTTAAATCATAGCTATTTTTAATAATTTATATATTGTATTGTGTATATTATATTATGTATCAATATTTACAAACTTAGAATCCAATCCGAAAAATTATACATTTGATTATAAAGTAGTTAATAATATGATAATATTAAAAATACGAGTATAATATCACTTGATCACTTACATATCAGTAGTATTATACAATACAGTACTTATTGGCCTATAATGTTGTAGAGTTCAACTATACAAAGAGCAGCTAAGGTCCGCATATCAATGACTAGAATACAATGAAAAGTGTGTTTTTTCAATCAAATTTAAAACACTATATCTTATGTATATTTTGTATTCAGTTATCATGTTTTAGTTTTATTGAAGAAACACACATTTCAATAGTATTATAACCACTGACATAGAGAAATAACTACAATTATAAGCTTTTAAGTTGTACTTGAGAATAAAATAGCACTTTAAATAAAAGCACATCTAAGATTCTAAATCTAATTTTTGTTGACTGTCCCTACTCTACAACTGTAAAACTCAAATAACTAATGATTAAAAGCAATAAAATTATATTGTTTTCAAAAACCCATTAGAAGTGATATAATTCTTATCGTATAATACTTAAAGGTAACCTCGAATAGTCATTTAATATACTTTACTTTCAGGGAAATAGAGTTTATTTGTTTGTTTTCATTTTAGTGGATTCAAAACTAAAATACAATTATAAATATTAATATTTATTCAAAATAAGGTGTATATTTTAATTAAATGAATAAAAGCGTCATTATTAGTCAATAAAATAATAAAATACTTTTCAAAAGTATCTTCTAATGGTTCATTATGGTTTATTTTATAATTTAAGGATTAAGTTTTAAGTCATCGAGAAAATTTAATTATTATTTTATTCAGTAATCATAGTTTGTATTATTAGATTCAATACAAAAGTAGATCGGACACTAAACTCCAGAGCCTAGAAAGTAATACTGTACTTTAAGTATAATATTATATTAATGTAGCATTAATACATGTTTACAATCAAATATTATGTGACTGCCTGATCTAATGTACACTGTAATATTATTACAACTAATTTAATTGCAATAAGAATAGACCAAAAATAAATACATAACATGGAAGTGATTTATAAAAATAAATTTAAATGTGAATAGAAATAAAATAAAATCACTAATTATAGTTGAAAACAAACAAAATTAGATAAATATTAGTTCATACAAACACAATGCAATTTTCTTGTTCATTTGATTCCTTTCATAGTCAACTATAGGAACTATACAAAACACACTTCACGTTATATCATAATTATGAAATGAAAAGGTGTTTGAAAAAATAAATTTATCAAACATGAAGATATGCTTTTGTGGATAATATTGTATATATAAATATATGGCATGCCATTCTCACTTCAATTGTACTATATTAATCATCTAAATTTTAATTCTATTGTATTTCTCATCTTTTTTTTATTTTTTCTTTCCTTGGATTGCTATCACATATAATCTCTATATTATATAATCATACTATCATTTGCCCTATCCAGTAATTTTTTTTATTTAACATTATTAAAAATGTTTGGACGTGCTCAAATGTGAAATATAATATAATTTAATTTTCTATAATTAATAATTAAAGATAGATATAATAGGAAGCAATGTTTTGCCAAATTTTCAATTGAAAATAAATTAATTGTTAAAAGTTTCGAAAACGAGAGGAGAGAGAGAGAGAGAGAGAGAGAGAGAGAGAGAGATGCAAAGTAATGAAAATTAAATTCAAGCCATGATCTCATTATTATTATTAAATGTTTTTCTCAAACTAGTATAAATTGTATTGAAAATGAAACATTAATTTCTATTTGGTTATCGGGTCTGAAAATCATTGATAATATGAGTTTATTACAAATTTTCTATTTAATTAATATATTATTGATTAGCTTCGAAAAACGATTTTTAAAAATATTATTTCAAGTTCTGATAAATTAAGCATTTATTTAAGAATAACAAAAACAATCCCATTTTATGTGAAAATTAATTTTATTTGCTTATTATTTTGCAATGACTTTCTGTCAAAAGTAATTATTAATTATACAGTATGGTCAACACTAATTGTTCTCACGTTTTTTTGTTTATTTGCTATATTCACTATAATTATAACACTCTTAAATTGATAATAATAATAGAAATACTATTATTATTTAACTGCATTTGTAAGAAAACAAATGTATGATTGATGTGTTGAAAATGTTTTATTTTCTCAAAACAAATCAATAGAAAGCTATTTAAAATTTATAAATATGCTTAAAAATTACTCATATTAACTACCAGTACTTAAATATAATATTTAAATAAAATGATGAAAAATAATTTTTAATGTTATAGACAACTTAATAAAATAAACAGAAATAACAAGACTAGTCTATTTATTTAATTATATAATTTACGATTAAATTCAACAAAACTTGTTTGTTGAGGCTTTTGATGTACAACTTGTCATAAATATATAATTATGAATGTCTTCAATGTCTTCACAGGTTTTTGTGTTGAAAGCTCACGAAAAAGACTGCATTTAATTCATTCATATAATTGTGTTGTTATTCACTTGAGCCTGTCTTTTGTGTTATTTAAAAATATATTATTGTATTAATATAAAATATTATACTGTAAATGAGGAATAAATCTCATTACCAAAACTAATATCTCAAAATTGCTTTAAATCAATATATTAGAAAATTAATACTTAATGCATACATTATTAAATATTATTTGTAATACAGGTTATAAAATATCATACTTTGTATATAAAATATAATAATATATATAACATCAAATGTTGAAATAAATATTTTGTTTTCATAATTATTAACTAATTATTTGGTTCACACGTTTCAAAATATTGCATAAAAATATTTTAATAGCTATAAATCAATTAATCTTTAAATCGTCGATCAATTGACGGAAAAATATATTAAATATAAAATTTATTTTTATATAATATTTTAAATTAATTAACTTAATATTTAACATTTCATTGGATATAATTTGTTCCAAATATGTTTTTAATTAATACTAATTAATATTGCATTTAATTTATTTTGTTATTTTCATAACTTTTATGTGAATAAATTAAGTTTTATTAAAGATTTCTAATAACTAACTAAAAGTACATTCGGGCATTTGATCACATTTGGTCTTTTAAAATAATTCAATAATCAATTGTAATCATACGTATTCAGTATATACAGGTTACCCGTAGTACAGTAAATTATATTGCCCATAACTGTAATACATTGTGGTTTTATTGAACATACTGTATGTTAGTTCTATCATTGATTTCTATATAGTTCGTGGTATAAAAGATTGTATATTCTACACAATTGTGCTGCAATATCATTTCCTAAAGGCTTAGCTCTTGTTTAATATAATCAGAATAATGAATGTTTTATTTTTTAAATTAATCAAAGATTATAAAATGACTTTTATTTTGCGGCAATAAGTCAGGGAATTCTTGTTTTATAAAAATCATGAAAACAAAATTAGATTTATTTAAATGACATTAATTTATCGATTTAATAAAAGTAAAAGTTGTGATAATTTTTACTATTAAATTCAAGGATTATCTCAAATACGATTATTCAAAATGGAAAGGTTAATATTGAACCTTTAAAATATTATTGATATCATTTAAATATAATGTTTAAGATCAATAATATTAATTCTTATGACTGATAATTCTTATAATAATATAGGGTTTAGTAATTAACCATTAAAATACAATTATTTATTTATTCAATTAACTATCAATTACCGATAATTTCCTACTTTAACCTCTTAACCCCCAATCATTGCATTTCTGTTAAAAATATACAAAACATAACATTAACTCAGCTTTTTAAATACTTTTATAAATTGGAATCCATTTTGATACTATATTACTCATATACCTAGTTAAAATATCCCTTTTATAAAAATCATAAACATATTTATAAAATTTATTTACTTCAAAAACTATCAATTACAGTATGATACATTATATGAGAAAGGTACTTTTGTAGTAGTCTTTCAATAATTGACATGAATATAAAAACTTATCATTTCTTTACAATTAGTATATGAATCATTGCATTTACTGAGTTAGATATTCATATAATTTTTGTAAAAATGGTTTTAAAAGTCCTTTTCTCATATGTATCAATATAACTTAATACAGTACTAATATACTAATATATTAATACTTTAGCTATAGTTTTAGTAAGTTATATTACTCGTATTTTTGTAAACTAAGAAAACTAGTTTAATTGGAGTGGGTAATTGTGATTGACTTAATATTTATTATAGTACAAGAGAATTACTGTAGATAATATTTTAATTTTTAAATTTATTAAAATTCTAGAAGTGCAAACAATAATTGCTATAAATATTTATAGCAATTAGATAGAGAAATTTAGATAAGTTATATAATTATTATAACCATTTCATTACAACATTTTAAAATGCAAGATTATTGTAAATGTGTTTTAATAATAATATTGATAGGAATTAGCTTATAATTATATACTGATTCAAACTACAAGATTTACCAAATGAATTGACCATACAAACGACATAAACCTATTAATATGTTACAAGTGTACAAATATTGTTTATAATATTACTAGTTTAGTAATGCAGTACTTTCATAAGGGAATAATATTATACAGTATATTCGTAATAAGAAAGGTAAACTTATATTTGTTTTGATGCATTTGTCTGTTGTTTTAGGCATTTATTATTAATTAAACCAATTAACCCAATAATGCCTACAAATGAGGGCCAAATCGGCAATTTATGGGCCAATTCTTAATTCTTATATTCTTTGTTTGTCTCCAATCTCTATCTCTTATCTTAACATTTGATTTATGATGCCTTTAAACCTATTCTCTCTCACAAACACAACACACAACTCCATCACCTTTTTAACTCTAAGCCATCAAAACTGTTTGCTTTTTAACACTTACGGCCAAAACACACAATAATTTATTCAAAACACTTTTTTGTTTTTCACATTTTCATGCTAATCTCAATCATATATTCAGAAATTCCTCCACAGAATGGAAAATACTTTCATTTTTATAATATAATATAATATTGAGTCTACAAATGAAAGGCATTTTTGATATTAATTATCTTTATATATTTAACGATAATTCAAATAATACATTTTGACTATGCTTTAATATTATTGTTCAATATACCGTATTTTTAGGCACTTGTGATTAGGTATCATTCATTAATTACCTAGACACTTGTCGGGAGGGGTTAACAAAAGGTTTGCGTACATATGTTAATTTCCTATGAACTGTACTGTACTTGGTGATTAAGTATGGGAGGGGAGGGGAGGGGAGTACATTCTTGGTCAATTTATTGTCTAAATATTTATTGAAGTGATACAGTATTTATAAAATTTCGGTTAATAAAGTTTATAAAGTTTCATTGTAGTCATTGAATTAATAAATATTTAAACATAAGTCAGTGTTAATTAAAACTAGAATTTAGTGTTATTTTTAGAGAAATGTATAATATAGTACTTTACTCTATTAATTACATGCATTTCAAATTTAAATATGAGAGCAGTGCTCACCAATCAACACTCAATTCACAAGATTTGAATCAAAAAATATTGACATATAATCACTATTATAGCTTCATTTTAGTCCATTATTAATCCAGTTCTTTGTTCACTAAAGTGCTTGTTATGAAGGAATATGTTATTTCTCGTATTTTCTCATTATTTCACAACCTATTCAATAGGGTTGTGGCAACAAAATGACTTTTTTGCAAACATTAGTCTTTATAAAATTATTAAATGCCTGCGAGAATAATATGTGTTTATAAACACATTAAATGTGAATTTGAATTACTTATTCCCAAAATATATATTCATTATCTACACAGAGAAGAAATAATTTGCACTATACTGTATAGTATAGTATACTGTATATCAAACCTTTAATTACATTCTTATTAAATGCAATATTCTATATAATTTATAATATTAATATACTGTATTTGGATATTATAAACATTATTTCCATATTACAATATATATCATGTGTGTGTGTGTGTGTGGTGTGTGTGTGTTGTGAAAGTTGTAGTAAATAATTATAACAGTTAATATAATATACCGGTATTAAATATAAAGCTCAGTAATCTATATTATAATATGTACAGTAGAGATTATAATTTTGATCAAATCTAATGCAAGACTAATATTTGATATTCAATTTAAAGATTTAATTATAGCTTATTGAGATTTTTATTACGTAACATAAATTCAATAGAGAGAGAGAGAGAGAGAGAAAGTCTATATATATATATAGTAATGTATTTGTAATTTACTATAATTTGTATCTATAATACAGTAATGTTTGTGTTGGAAGAAAGGAAATAAATTCTGTATGAATAGTGAACACAAGAAGACAACAAAATTATTTTCACTTAAATAAAACATTTGCAATACTTGAATGAAGACGATATAAACGGTTTAACAAATACTAATAGCCATAAAACATAACTTCAAAAACAGATGAACTCAATCTTTATATTAATACAAGACTAGTATTTGAATTTCCTGTAAGGGTCATTCAATAAGTATGCAAGCAACAATTTACCACCCCTCCCCACGTACTGTACATAGGAAATTACATTGTGTACCCAGGCATCGCACTGGCTCCCTTTCCCACCCATTGCGTACATACTTATTGAATAATCCCTTTAACTATTATTTGAATTATTTTTAAGATATCTGGATATCTGATAAAATAATTTTTAAAAACTTTTCACCCTTTCTAATAATTGTTTGCCTTAAACCTGATAACTTTATCTTTAAGGTCTCACTTTTAGCAAACATATATTCGTTATCTATATTTTAATATCTTATCACTTTTATAAGATTTTAATTTAAATTTTATTTTAATATATTTATTGATTTATTAAATTAATTATATGCTAGCATTCAAAATCACAAAACAAGAGTTGAGATGAAGTCCTGGAGAAACAATTAATTAATGCATTAGATTTGATCAAAATTATAATCTCTACTGTACATATTATAATATAGATTACTGAGCTTTATATTTAATACCGGTATATTATATTAACTGTTATAATTATTTACTACAACTTTCACAACACAAATATTGTATAAAATTTAAATAAAAATTATAACTGTAAATGTATGTAAAAGTTAATTCATTGAACGCCTACCAAAAAACTACAGCATTATTGCAATATTTATGATATTATAATGCAATAGACAGATAACTGGGGGCAATAAGTCATTATCAATCGGTAGAGTAATTGATATTTTATTATGTATTCTCTGTACTGTATATAAAAATCATATCATTATTTAGTTATAGTTCGTGACAAAAAAGCATTTGTGTTTTGGATATAAAATTCAAGATTCATGTTGTGATCAGAGCGTATATCAGTCAAGGATAAGTATTTTATACTCAATTCAAATAAAACTATTTAAAAACTTCATTTTACTTTAAAAACACTTTTCTTTAATATTATTTCTGAAATATAATATTATTCATTAGTTTTTAGCATTTTATTCATAATTTAATAAAATAATTTCATTTAAATTTGACTTTCAGTTACCTAATGCTAATCCTTATGCAGATAATGTAAATACTTTAAACATTAGGGGCTATGTAAAGGCCGTTGGCTTGAGGTGTTTGTATAAACTTTTTTAGGTATAAGTAAAATGCCTTCAATTGTACAGTATAGTGTTTTGCATTTGATTGATATATACTACAGTATATACTATATACTTTCACTTTGTTACATATAATATCATTCAAGGCTGTTTTTGAAGTATTATACAAATTAAATTAAATTAGCAATCAATTTGAAATACATTCTCCATGAATACATTGTATATTATATTCTGTATAATATTAACCAACTAATTTTTCACTCAGCAATTCGTCCAACAAATCAAGTTTTTCAAGCCTTTATAACTTAACAAACTAAAATTCTTAATGAATGATACGAAATGAATGAATATATGAATTAAATATATAAATGTATAACTTATAAGTAGTTATACAGTATAATAATTTAGTAGTGATACTAGTCTCCCTGACCTGTCTATAATTGAGAAATTGATTGTCTTATATCAGAGCACAGTTAGACAAATGGTATTACTGTATAATATTCTATTCTTCTCAACAGTTAGCTCTTAAAAAGATAATTAATATTGAAATGAAAATCATATTAAGAATTAACATAATATATATTATACTCTCTTAGGTAAATGCTATTTTGATAAACGAGTTATACTTACGAATTATTCTATATATTATAAGGCAATATAAAACATTGAAACGCCTGACTATGACTTTTCTTAATAAACTAGTATATGAATCTATTTAAATATAATATTTATTATTTATTTCCAAATATTTTTATACAAATAGTAGCTTTAAAGTCAAAATTGGGCAATAATTATGACACACCTATTATGCACGAGTTATAAAGTTTTAAAATACTGGAGCACTTGTATTATGTTGTAATTATTATTATTTTAGAACTCTCTCTCTCTCTCTCTCTCTCTCTCTTTCAGAACAGAAGCGCATATTTAGAGGAAAATTCATAAAATATTTGCGCAATAATTTAAAAAGGCATTTAAATTTTTATTTAATTTCCAAAATATTTTTTGTTATGATATTAACAAGTAAGTGAATTATTATGATTGTGTTTATAGCGATGTTATGCTATATTAGTGGCAAATTATTTCCGCAAACAATCGACCGATAGATATGTGAATGACTGCAGAATATAATGAAATAATTTCTCAATTTATACAATTTATACGATTATTATTATTACTTATTCTGCTCTACATTTGAATCGAGTGTTAATATATTTTATGTGTTTATATAACATATACGGAGTAAAAAAAGGAGAAAAATTAGAGAAATTTAATTTTATTATTAATTTTTTATTTCTAAATTTCTTTCTCTCGACTTATCTAAAAGTAAATGTATTTTGAGGTCATTTGAAAACAAACTTTTAATTTCAAAATTGCTTTTATTGTATTGATTTCTGTGTGAACTGTATGTAAAACAACACAATTCTTAGTGAAACACATAAACGTGTGTTTCTGTCAAAAGTGTTCCCTTTCTCTCCCTTTCTTTGATTGTTATAACACTTATATATTGTATAATATTTTATGCTTTTTATTAATATTCATAACAAATCCTTAGTTTATTTTTCACAAACAACATGTATCATATTTAATTAAAATAATCGTTTTGTCAATTAATGACAAAATGACAAAATAAACAACAACTGAATTAATTAAATTGTTCATATAAGTTAAATATTCAGTGAATACCTTATTATGACATAATACCTGATACTTATCACTAATTGGTAGAGATGTAAGTGATTGAATTATCAATAAACTCATTATTGCATATTCAATAATTAAGCTGAATATTGAGAAATGAATATATCAATTTCATAAATTCAACTGTCTTCTATATAAGTTTTTATGAATTTTAATTACAACAAAATTAACTTATTAATTAAAAATTCTTAATATTAATGAATTTTTAATCAACAAATTGAAAATAATTAACAATTGTACATCTTTAATTTTTATAATGTAAAGATATGTTATATTTCATTTACTCGTTAGACTAATATTTGATATTCAATTTAAAGATTTAATTATAGCTTATTGAGATTTTTATTACGTAACATAAATTCAATAGATTTTTAAAAATCAACTGAATATTTAGCCAACTGCATTTACATTCACACAATTTATTAAAAAGTGAGTCACATTTGATTTTGTGATCTTATCAACGGTAACATTATATTTTGAAGATTTCATTTATTAATCATATTAGCCATGTGGTGTATATTCAAACTTTTTTCATAAATTCGTATTACAATAATACAGTATATTACATGAGATTACTCAAAAATGTTGACAACATTTGTATTCAATTGGATTAAGTAATTAAGTACACATGTTCATAATTGCACCTATACTAATTTATACTAAAATATCTTATTTTAATGTCACATAAAGGATACTACAGTTAGATAGGGAGGGATGGGTTCTACATTATAAAGATTGTACTTTTATGTAATTCAGTATAAGATTACATTCAAATGACATCTCATTTAATGTTTAAAAACATACATATTTATATTTAATACTGCTTTTCGCGGAAATGAATATTTTAAATGATATAAAGATAACCAAATCGATGGAAATAATTTAAACATAATTTGTCACATTTTAAAGGAAATTAATATTTACTTGAAATAAGAGACAAAATTTGGTGAGAAATTAACTTCAAATCAAGTGGTTGTGTGTTATCCTCATAAATAGAGATCAACACTTGTCCGACCTGGGTTGACCTGGGTTCACTTGGGGTTGACTTAAAATTTAGACTGACTTGAGTTGACCCGGGCTGGCCGGCCCTCGAGTGAAGTACCTTTGTTAACTAAGTAACCCTTAAACCCCTTATTAAGATAAATACTGCGCAACCATTATAAAGGGGTATGAGGTGGGAAAATTTTAATTAATTAACCAATAAATTATTATAAATCGCAAAACACCTTTGATTTATGATATAAACAAACCGGGAACGGATCCTTAATTTATGGGCCTTTGTTTATCTCTACTCATAAAAACTGGACTTATTTTCAATACACAGTAAAACTATTCAAATAATATATTTTTATAATTGTTTGATTGGTTTCGTGTGAAATGTTAAAGAAAATTGAATTTATTTCGAAAATATTTTTCACCGAAAAAGTCATTAACTATTATGACCATTATTTAAGGTTAACTTTTATTAGCATTACAGTGATTTGCCTTTAATAAATACCTGTTATCAGTATTATATAATCATAATTGTATAGCACTAATACATTTTATGCTCACTGTTAGTCTATAATATCCTTATTTATTTTTATAAATTACTATTACTGTTATGGTAAGGATGACATCAATTTTTCATTCAATTTTTAAATGTGTTTTTCAAATAGACTTTTACTGTTAGGTTAGAGTTGTGTGAAATTTAGTTCTATTTAGTGTTATTTAGTACTTTTGCAAATGAGAGGCAATACAAATATCTCATATTATCGATAAGTCCAATGGTTAATAGGTTTTTAAGGAAAAATTGTGATTCAAATCAAATTGACTTTTGCTTTTGTCGGATAAAAACCAAAATAAAGTAAAATAAGCGCAAAGTTAATTATAATTCAAAATGAGATCTATTTATTTCACTTTTTAGTGACCTTTTTAAATAAAATCTATTAAAGAGTGTCAGTCACTGTATTTATTGGCTATTTTTTGTTGTTATTGTATTCAATTATAAGTAAGTGTCGGTATTTATGAATTTGACTACTGATGACAAGAAATGTGTGCCATTTATTAAATGGTTTAGTGAACAAAACAATTAATATTACAATATTTGCTCACACAGTATAATACATGAAATTGTCGGCGATTGGTATTACCTGACTGTACTGTAGTATAGCTGCGAGTCTACTGTTTCCCATTCAACGCTTGTCTCAAACAATGCTTTCATTCAGTCGTCTAATCATTAATATTATTTCATTTACAATCAAATCTATTATACATAATGAATGAGTGAAAGTGTCGTTTTGATTAAATGTTTACTAATGCTGTTATTATTTCATACATTATATGTATAAATATATTAAGTTGTGTTTTGAATAGGAAATTGTATTTTATAAATATATATCATTAATATAATAGTGTTAATAAAATATACGTTAAATAACATTTCATATACATTAAGAAATAATTGAGTACAAGAATCTGCACAGAAACGTAATATTTATTTTAAAATACACTATAATTTTATCTATAATTGTGTGAACATTTATTTTTAGTATTTGTTTTTGCTGTAATAATTAACAAAACATTCATTTTTTGTTATCAATAGTAGCATTAATGCAACGAAATATAACTGAAATACACTTTTTCTAATGTTTTTCAAAGTTGACTAATAAATAAATTCGATTTCTATCGTAAAAGCAAGTTATCTGTGATTTCGTTGAGAGAGAGAGAGAGAGAGAGAGAGAGAGAGACCAGTTCTAAGTGATCCCTAAAGGGTGTCTTTATCTGTATAGTCATTGGTATGGTTTATGGGGAAAGGAGTGGTGGATTCAGATTGAGTGCACCAACACTGCGAGCGTGGAGTAGAGAGAGATCTTTGGGATTAATTGAATGCTCGATAAGACCTGTATGTGAGGAAAGGCAGGCATACATACTGGTGCTACTGACTGACCGACACTACAACTTCTTAACCATTTGGTGGTGAAAGCGGAACAACAGGTGAAACTGGAAACCAAAAACAACAATAAAAATAACAACACTACCAATAATTAGCTTTGATTTTTCAAACAATTGTGATATAATTAGCTTGGTGAAGGTGACTTGTATTATAAGCTAACGGTGCTCTCCGAGAAAGAGAGAATACCGTGCAGTGTATTTACAGTGTATTTACAGTGCGGTGTATCATAAGTGTGAAAGAGATTGGATCATCTGATTTGGATGCTTATTGTGAGCTGTTTTTGTTGCCACCAAACCATTCACTCATCAATTAATTAATAGTGGGATTGTCTTAAAGTTATGATGAAGTGATGGCTTAAAATAGCCTTTCCTTTCATTCAATAGAAATGTGATTTGAATTTCAAACACAAAGTCTTCATTTTCATAGTTTTTCTTTATATGAAACGACGAGTGCTTACAAGTGTTCATCCCTTCAATTAATGTCTTTTATGGCATCATTTGTCTCATCGTATCTCTCAATACAAAATGGGATTTAGTATTAAATACACAATTTTTATTGCTTTTGCATTCATCAATATATCGGTATCACAATCATTAGGTAAGACTACCTTAAAATTGAATCTAAAGATTTTGAAACCCTTTTCTATTATATTCCTCTGAAAATACTTCAATGCCTCTAAGTATTGAATATCCTCTAAATATATTAAACATTAAGTATTGAGTACTTACTAAATATACTAGGTATACTAAATATTGAATATTCTCTAAATTTTATTAATAAAAACGAATTTTATTTTTTCAGTGTCGGGAGACTGACTCTAATTGACCCAAATTTAGTTCAATATTAGTCAATATTATGTGCAAAATTAAAACATTTAAATCCTTATTGAATTAAATTTGAATCGATTTCAAGAAATTATATAACATTTTCTTTTTATTTATAAAATTCTAAATTTAAATTTTAATGACTAATCAAATTGGAGTCAATGGTTAGAAATGGTATACTTTTTTGTTGATACATTATGTAATCTCTTTAATTTCTGTTTGTAAACCATTTATAAAAAATATAAGCAATTAAAATATTTGATTAAAAAGACCATTGTTTTTTAAAATGAAATGTGTTTTTATTATGATTTTCCAAATACCGGTATCTATCAAAATATTTATTTTAATTAATGTTTTTATTTCATAATTTTCTTAAAGACAAATATTTACTTCAATTTACAAAGAATAGGTTATTATTAATGTTGAGTGCATTGCAAACGAAAATCTAACTTTTTTTGTGTAAATATTTTTAAAACATAAAATCTTTTTCTTTACATATTATACATATTTCTCGTTTAACGTAGAGTTTCTCTAAAACAAAAAAATATATCTTTTAATTTATGGCTCATTAGCCTTAGGTATAGATTATTAATATATTTTATATATACTTCAATAAACTCTATATTATATATGTCCATTGATAATATAAAAAGTACTTTTTGCCTATATTAAAGCTGAAGATTTTTAATACTTGTGCTAATAGTAATCCAATGTATAAACTCTGCTTACAATGAGGTTTTACAAATAGTTCAAAAGAACTAATCATATTATTAGGCCTCATATAAATTATTATTGAAATGTATTACTAGTACTGTAAAACATAAATCAAATTAACTCAATGCCTCACATTTGATGCTTTAAATTACATGCTTTCAACCAAAAATTCAATTAAACAGAAAAACAGGTGAAATTATTTTATCAAAAAATGCTAAATATTATGAAACATTTAGAGTCTAACTTTAGACATAACTTAAGACATTCAAAAGGAATTCAAAAATAAAACCTAAAAACAAGTGTAATGTGAATGTATTGCCATTTTAAGGCCAACCATTTGGTGATGATTTCGTGGAGAGAAAGACTGTTCATTCACTAATTTATGCCAATTATTGAACGTATATATAATTATGTAAATTACACCATAGTTTTGACTCAAGACTGACGTGTTTGGGTCATATAATCGCTAAATAATTCCTCTAAATATTCACTAATTTATGTAAATTTCAGTCAATGTTTGTTTTATTGACAATTGTATTGCATTGATATCACATTTTGCACCCGATTTCGTATTCACCCACAAATTCATTATTAATCTTTATTTTTAATTCTGATTTACTTTCACATGTAATCCCATTCAGTCACGACTTATCAATTCATAATCATTTTTATTTTTTCACTCTTATTTCTTATTTCACTCATTTTGATCCATTAGTTCAAACCCATTTCATAGAAATAAAAAAACCAAAATATTTTGTCTTACCAAAATGTTTTATTTATTTAAGAGAAGTGTCTGGTTTTGTAAAATACTTTCAGCAAATTATTTTTGCACAGACTATTGACTCAAATTCTATGTACATTTGTATTTGACTCAAAAATATGTAACTTTTTTGTTTACTTAATTTATTTTTTACAACTCTTTTCACGTAATCCTTTTTGTCAAGAAATAAGTGTCAAAAAATAGGGAAACGCCTAAAGGTTTGTGTAAATATATTTGTATTTGTAATTCATTGAAATGCAAACAAATGATTGACTTTATATTGTTTTCAATGAATATGAAGAGAATTATTATCAATTGACTCCTAAATGAGTAGTCAAACGAAGAAACCAATACCCGTAATGATATGAAAATACATAAATAAGTTATTAAGTTAGCGAAAGTCAATTAACAAACATTTACTCCTTTTCCCATATATTTATTAAAACTTTTAATGAGTTCTTAAAATATTTGATAAAAAATAAAATATAATTCTTATGTATTATTCAGTGATATATTGAATCTATTAGTGAAACGCAGACACAGACAGAAACTTAATAACAAAAAATAATTTGTTAGGAAAATTATCGGTAAGACCAAAAAATGTTTTTAAATTGTCTGAAAATTATTCACAACTCAGTAAAGCACACGAAATAAATGTCAAAATTATTTATTGTTAAGCAAACTTACTTTTTTGGTAGTTTTTTATGGACTTAATTTTTCCTCAAAAAGCATTTTTGTATTTTAATAAATAAAACATATTTTTTATTTTTAAAATTCAAATACTGTTATGCATTATATTGTAATGGGATTTCTTTTTTATGGGGAAATAGCATTTTTAAATTATGTGAAATGTTGACTTTCCTAACCAAGCTAGTAATATTGCGATATAAATAAAGTTATATAAATGGCTCATTAGTTTTTTATATACTAGAATATAGAGTTGAATTTAAAAATATATACTATTTGTTGCATTTTGAATATTTAGATGATTTGAGGTATACATGAAGTATAATTTTTCATTTATTAATTTAAAAAATATTAGTGTCTAATGGATACCTGACCGCGTGTTTAGGTCATCAACTTTGTGGGTAAAAATAAGACTACAAGATATGCCATTAGCATAAAGTTGTGATACAATTAAAGCTTAAAACAAAATGTGTGTAAAGCAATTTGGGCAATAAAACATTAATTAAGAACAAAACCTAAAGGTTTGTTATAATATTATGTGAATAGAGAGTTATATGTCTTTCAAATCGTTAATCATTTTTAATGTCGTATAGAGTTTTGTTTTGTTTTATTAAATCTTTACATATAATCCGATAAACAATCTTTTAATAATGAATTTTAAGTAATTGTTTTTAGATTTAGGCGCTTACTATCAAACTGTTTGATTAAACAGTTTGAAAAATTAAAACTTTTCTATTGATTATTCTTCCGCTAAATACAAAATTGTTTTTAATATGTCTGTTTATAGCAAAATATGATTATAATAATGTGCTAAAAGAGTTTTCTCACAATCAAATACAAATCAATAATCTCAATTCACAATTATACACAAAGTGCATCAGATTTTGTTGTGTATATAACATTTAATATAATTTATATAGCCAAATTTTAATAAATTTAAGTACCTTTTAACTCTACTTCAATATTACTATTCAATGCATTTTTAACCAAAAAAGTAATATTAAAGCAGTGTTGAAGATACTATTTGAATTGCAATCGCAGGTATGCTTGTTTTTTATTTGTAAACCATACCTGACCTCTATTAAATAGTAAACACATACAATATAGCCGAATAACATTAATACAAAAAACTTTTCATTTCGATAATAACAATAAGGTTTACAATTGTTTGCGTACTGAGAATTTATGCTAATTAATTACCTAACAAAAAAAATTCATAAAATTTTATGTTTCAGTGATAATAAAGTGTTTCATATTTATTAATGTTTTCAAATATAACAGAACAAATTATGTTAATTATAATCCATTTTAATGAGTTATAAATCTCTACATAATATTAACAATTTTGCACTTAAAGTATGAATTTTATTGTCTAATTTTGATTGAAATATAAATTCTTTACAATCACTTTTTGGTATAACTCTGCATTTAGTGTTGAGTCAAACATTTAAGACTCGATTCATATAAACTGTAGATCTTTTCTGACAAGACCACAGGCTAATTGCCATTCAATGCAGATTATTGTGTGAATTGAGGTTTGAGTTTAAAGTTTTGTGAGTGAGAAGAGATTGAAGATTTAGAAAAAAGATTGAAATAAACAGAAAGAAAGAAAGAAAGAAAGAAAGAAAGAAAGAGAGAGAGAGAGAGAGAGAGAGAGAGACTGTATGCGAGTATATGGTTATCTGTTGCATATGATACGGTGTTTCATATAATTTTATTGGTATAAGTGAGAAGTGTTAGTTAGTTATAGAAATATAGTTATAAATAAGATGTTAAATATATGGGTCGATGACTCTCTCATGGATCGCATATACTGTATATACATCTCTCAACATTTCATAAGCGATACTCCCATAAGATTGTAGATTTACTAATACATGTACTAATGCTGTGAATAATGTATATTTATAATAATAATGAATATTATTTCATAACTGATAGATTGGACGACCATTAATGGTACAGATATTGCTACAGAAGGTCCTCCACTTGAGACACACCAGACTCATGATTCTACTGTTGAACCGATACTCACTGTTCACCAAAAGGTAATTAATAAACATATTGTTTATTAATTTATCAAATTTAACCCAAAATAGCAAATATGTGAAGAAATTAAGTCTAAAGTAGAGGCAAATTCAAGACAAATATTAATATCTTTTTCCCATTTCCAGAGATAAGTAAGACGATTGAAAAAATGTAGTTTTCTTTAACTTAAAAATGTTTTTATCTCCAAACGAGTGAGACTTCCACTCATTAATTCTTATAAGGCATTAAGACATTTAAAATTATTTCGTTAATCATAAATACAGTTCTTTTAACATTATTTCCGAAAATCTTTGAGTATAATAAAAGACAGAAACTCTCTCTCTCTCTCTCTCTCTCTCTCTCTCTCTCTCGTATTTCGCATAAAATTTTTGAAGTCAATTCCTGGGAAGGTTTCTATTAATTATTTTTTCTTCAACTTTTGGACCCTTTTTGAAAAGACTTCTCAGCGATGACTTGAATTTCAATATTATCAGTAGTTTTCATCGATAAACTTATTACAGTACTAGTATACTGTATAATCATTTATGCCTCAAATTCAAATGTTTTTAGTTTTTATAGTTAGTAGTTTTAACTAAAAACAAAACATATATATTTTGAAAAGAAATACAAACAATAGTTTATTATAAACTTTAATATTTAAGAGGTTTCTCTTTTTATTGCTGTTCTCACTATCTCTTATAAAATGATTATTTGAATTAAAATCATAAGAATATATTTAATTTATAATTATATGATTGTATTCACATCGTTTTTATTTTGTGAACACATTTTAAGTCATTATTTAATTCAATAAAAATTATATATAAGGTCTGAGCTATTATTATAGTTATAAATATAATTATGAATAAGAATTAAAATAAATTCTAAGAGAAAACTTGTTTTTTGTTTCTATTAAACCAAATAAAACAATAAAAATTATGAATAATTTGTTTACAGCAGTTATTATTTTTAAAATTATTTAATATTATAATGAATTCTCTTAACAATGAACCAGTTTTGGTTTTATATCAATTTTATATAAATTCTCAATTTTTGTTTCAATTATTTTATTTACTAATTATTTTAATGAAATTCTGAGATTAAATTACTTCAAATAAGCTATTTGTATGAATAATTTCAAAATCAGATACAGTATTTAATACTAGAATGCAATCAAATTATTAAATAAAATATTTATTAACTGTAAATGCAAATGAATTTTATAGGAAAACATAGACTTTCGACAAATGTTTTCTTTCAACACAGTATTTATTTATGTAGGTTAAAAAGTCTTTAACAAAATTTATGTACCTTTATATTTTGTATTTTAGCTGAATATTCATCAAGTTATCACATTTTTGTGTTGAGATCACTAATTGATAAAAAGTGTCTTAAAGTGATTAGAATATTCTGGTCGTAGATCTCAATCTCAGGTATCATATGTTGGGTCAGTCATAGTGTTTGTCTCAATACAAGTGTTCATTTACTCCATAACTTTAGGCTATAATTTATGCTCGAGTTTATAAAAGTTGTTTAGTCTTAAAATTAGTTCTTAATATAAAGTCAATTGAATTAATTATTTCTAATTAGTTTTATTTAGAGAAGATGTCACACAAGTCTCTATATTTTTACTAAAGAACAACTAGTTTTCTCATTAATTATATAATTTTATTTTATTATACAAATTAGTTTTTAAATGCTCAGGGATTTAATTAACTAATGAAATATAGTATATATACAAAAACGAAAAAGGTAAATAAATGATGAGATCTGTGAAAATTATGAATTTATTCATAATTATGTAAAGTATTTTTTCATTAGTATTTTATTTAAAGATTTACAATTAGGAACCAAATTATCTTTTGACATCAAATTAATTTTTAATTAATTATCTATCATTTAATAAATGTTTTAATTTAAAAATATACAAAATGAATTATAAACATATTTTGTACATTTTATTTGTATTAAATATTCATAATTTATTTTATAACCTATACTATAATTATTAATATAAGTTTATAAGTATATACTGTATATAATTTATTATCTGATGGAGACTTATTATTGCTATCCTTGACAATGCAGTGGATATACTGTATTCGTGATTAATTGAAAGTTATTACTCAATAATCCTTTTTATAATTTATAATTACACAATTATTATCTCTAATATTAGCATTTACAATAATTATACAACGTTATACAAAATATATTATGATTATTAATAAAGCTAGGAAAAACAGAGTTTCAAATTATTTTTTTAGTAAATATTTTGATTATAATTTTATTTAAAAAATATAATATTTTAAATATTTTAAATATTTTATTTTTACGAATTTTATATTTAATTTTACATTATTTTACATAAATATTTAATAATTACTGACAATAATTTGGCAATACTTAAACCGTACATTTAACATTCTTATGACATTAAACATTAACAAGCTTTTAACATTACAACTTTATTATAAACTATGTGGTACTGTAATACTTGTATAGGAATACTGTGGCCAAATACCCAGAATGTATATTATTATATATAACTTAAATTAATAAAATTTTTGATCTATGACAATTAGTAATGTTATAGGTACTGTACAGTATTACTAAGTGGGCTCTGGAGACCATACATGTTAGTATAGGATATAATTACTTAATAACATACAAATGTTATTAATGCTAAATTACATATAAGTATAGTAATGGTTTGTGATGGAGATCATGAAATTAGTGAACAAATTCAAGGATTTTTTCTAATAAAAGATGAGAAATTCGTGGTTTAATTAAATGATGATATCATCACTACTTTAAGAAAATCTTATGAATTGTTTTCAAATGTGAATAAAAAATATAAAGGTTTTGAATGAAAAAATTAAATTTAAAAATAATTAGATTCAAGAAACAAAAAATTCATGAAAACCTGAACTGAATTTAATTAAATAATGATTTGAATTGAGTTTGTTCATTGCAAACGCCACCCAAAAATGTTGAGACCAGACATGCTTTTCTATTGTCTTATGAGTACAATATGAACATAATTTTAGTGCAAATATGCGTTGAGAGTAAAGACAACATATTGTATGTTATGAAAGCAAACATTCATTAATATTTCGGAAACATTTCCCTTAATATACAGTTATATAATAATTCTATAGAAATGCTAACCTAATTGTAATTATTTCACATAATTATGATTTGAATTATAATTGAAGATTAAATTGTAGACAAATCACCAGTCCATCAAAGGCAATGAAGTTATTATATGTATGAATCAAAGATTTATTCAAATTATTTAGACAAAAACAAACTTCTTATATATTATATTTTATAAGTAAATGTTACTAAATAAATACAATCATTATTTAATACAATAAAAAATTAAAAACACTTTAATCATAATTTGAAAATTACATTTAGATTTTATCAATTTTTAAAACAAAATTATCCATTTATTGCTGACAAAATAACTGATTATTATATTTGAATGCAAATAAAGATTATTTCACAATTAAATGTCGATTTGAGTGTCAAACAAGTTAACTAAAGGATTATACAAAGCAATTTACATCACAAATGATATATTGGTTTTCTAAATTTACAATTTTTATCGATATTTCGTGCCTCACATTATGATCGGCGCTAACCTAATGGCCGGTCCCTACCATTAACTCTTAATCCTTGTGAGGATTTCTGTAATCGATTACATATTTCTATATAATATGACTACATTTTTATTAAACTCTGGTTACCTTTCGGTACAGTAATTATTTTCGCGCATTTTATAAGTAAATTCATGACTACAACATATTTTATATTGTTTTGCATTATAACAATATTCCTAAACTTCCGTCACTCAGAAGTCGTAAAAACAATTCAATACTAAATCATTTGTATTTTATATTACCTAACTGTAATTAAATTCTTGTATTTGTTGTTAAATATTGTTTTACATTTGATCTGAAAATTTATTTATTCCTTTCACTCGGATGTCAAACAATTAATGGATTTGTTTTAAACAAAAATTTGTTGTCTTATTGGAGAAAACAATTAAAACGTTGAAATAAATGAATAAAAATTTTGATTTTATAATACAAAGTACTGTATAATATTTTTAATAGGCGTTCAAAAACGGTATTTGATTGATTTAAAAGTTTTGTGAACTCTTTTATCCAATTGAAAAATAAAAAGTGTTACAAAACTGTAATGATTTACATCTTGTGA
This sequence comes from Oppiella nova, assembly GCA_905397405.1. Lineage (NCBI taxonomy): Eukaryota > Metazoa > Arthropoda > Arachnida > Sarcoptiformes > Oppiidae > Oppiella > Oppiella nova. Next base: position 23,501 of record CAJPVJ010000074.1, read on the forward strand.
TTTGATATCTCCTTTTTCTATGAGTTAAATTCAATGCGAAATACAGATTAGATTTTAGTTAGAAACGGATTTGCAAATAAATAAAAAGTTTAAATAAATGTATATTTTATTTCCCTTTTGTGTAAAATATTTTAACGTGTATTTAACACATAATTAAACGTTAGGTAACCCATGAAAGTCACAATGAATTCGTTCATGACTTTGCACCAAAAATAAAACACAAAATACTTACTAAACCCACTAAAAAATTAGAATTTATATTAGTATTAATTTTTTTTGTTTAAATTTTTTATCAACCATTCAATCACTTAATGTATTTCGAGATCAAAAGTATACGTAATTCAAACAAACGCTTATGTTTTTACACAAAAATCTTAAACGAATTTATTAAACGTGTTTCTCATGAAAATATATTCAAATCTACTTTTTTAGGACAAAACCGATGAAAACTTAAAGAAAAGTATTAATATTAATAACAAAAAGGCTTTTGTTGAGGAAAAGGGTCTAAAACTGTTTCGATGGACTAAAGAAAGAGATTTTCGATTTCCTATACGCCCTCCAAAGCTGAGGAAAAGCAATACAACCGAAAATGCTGTACAAAAGGCTCGCATTGGATATGCATCTGCTCTACAAACCAGACAAATACAGACCACTTCTAACTCCACTTCGACACCAATACGCAAACTAAGAAAAGTAAAACGCAAACGACTGTCCACTAATAACCAGGTCACTCACATACTCATATATCTCTCTCCTAATTTGCAAATAAATATTTTATGGATTGATGGCCTCTTTTTTTGTGATTAAATCTCATATTTATGTTATTTTGTAGACAAATATCGATACATTAGAGTTGCAATCGTCAGACCAATCGCCTTCATTCGCATTCTTCGCCCCCAAACGGATCGCATCGAAGAGTCGAATTACGGGCCAAATACTCGTCGGAACGGTTAGTAAGCCGTTGAACACAACGACACGGAAACGGATTCCCAAACTATTGCTGCCGAAGAGTCTGCGACCGGCGATGTATAGTCTCGACGGTTTCGTTCCCCGCCCTTCACTCAACCGTATCATCACTTCCACCGAAGCGCCCAATGCTAACAGACACATGAAATTCGCACAAAACAGAGACAACAAACTAAAACACGTCAATAAAATCAGACGAGTAGACATTCATTAATTATTTAGTTATTTAATACCATTTTTAATATTTAATATTTGTCTCAAAGTTTGGTATCAATCGAAACGCCATCGAAGAGCGAAATCCCGATAAGAGGGATGACATCGATGTGAGTGACAGCAGAAGACGTAATGTTGTGACCAAACGAAAGAGCGTTCAGTCGCTCACAGCATCCGATTCTATACCAAAGCCAACCGTTAATAAGTTGTCAAAAGACAGGCGTATAGGCATTCCGGGTAAGGATTATCCGACACTGACATCAGTGCCAAGAACTGGCTTTGACTGCAAAGACTTGAATAATGGTGTTTACGCCGATGTGGAGACCGGGTGTCAGGTTTGGCACATCTGTCAGAATAAATACAAGCATTCATTCCTGTGTCCAAACGGAACCATATTTAACGAGAAGAATGGTATCTGCGATTGGTGGTGAGTACAGGTGTACAGGTGCTCTATGCACCCACACATACATTCACAATGTAGTCATTCACTATTTTTATTCTTATTCTATTAATTATAAATATTTTAAATATAATATAAAAAATAATAATTTTAATAAACAAAAACTTTTAATTATGTTTAAAAGAACAGATTATAATTGAGATAATAATCACTAAACAAATTGATGTGTTTATTAGGAAATTGTTGAAACAAAACTAAAAGTGTTAACTTATAAATGATGTTTGAAAATGATATTATTTTCGTGTTACATTTGCAGGTATAACTATGACTGTCCAAAACTGGTCAAACTCACAGATAAAGAAGACTCAGACATGGATTCAATAAAAGAGAAATTAAACCTTAAAAGAGCCAAATCTAAGCGATCGCATAGATTTGTGTAATATTTTGGACTAATTTTATTAAATTTTCTGTTTTATTATTTTATTATAAAATAATAGTTATTATGTTTGATTGTGTAAAGAAAAAGTGTTGTGATTTAATTTCAAAATAATTTTTCTTTAATTTAAAAATATAATAATTTTTAAGAAGACTTAAGAGCCGAATGAAACCACCAATTATTTTAGTATTGTTTTTATTATTGTTTTTAATGTTTGTAATATTAGTTATTTTTACTTTTGTTATCATTTACAAATTACTTACTATTAGAGGTTTGAATCATATTTCTATTACTCATTATAATCTCTTTTTCGATCAATTAAATTGATTATAATATATTTATATGCGAAAACGATTTATACGTTCAATAGTAATCAATATTTTGAGGGCTATATTGCGATTAATTTCAAAATTGTTATTCATTATCCATTATTGCTAGAAGTTACCAATTGATAATAAAATGCCACCTTAAGCCTTACCATAAAATCATTTTTAATTAATACTGATTTTTATAAATTAGTAAATTAGAAAACTTTAAATAAGATTTTAATGATTTGCTTTCAAAATATGTAAAGTAATTATTATTTAAAGATTTTATACTTAGATTATAGAAAGTTCGCACAACTTTTCATCGTTTATATGTTACCGGTATATTTAGTCTTTAACTAACAAAATCTTTCAAAAATTGTTGCAATTAATATCAAAATTTGTTGAAATTATTTAATATATAATATAATCGTTTATTGCTTAGATCGTATGATTGTGGACAGGTTAGGGAAGACCATCAACATAATAAAAGTATAATAAATATTCAAAATTCAGTGACACTAATGAACGCATAATATGTTTGTGTTAAAAACTTTAACTTAAAATACTTCATGTTAAATGCATTAAACCTTAAATGCTAGGGATTATACTTTAAAATATAGATTTTGGCTCAAGATATATAACTTGAAATTGATTTTAAGAAACATACTTTTATTGATAACACTTTGGAATATAAAATTCATTTTTCAATTGAAATCATTGAATGCATTTATTTGGAGTTAATGCTCTTATTAATAATAAAATGCTATGACATCATCACTGTATTTACTATAATATCATCTATCTTTCAAAACCTTTTATTACAATTTTGTTTTTTATTTAAAATAAATATTTATAACCAATTTATAAGTGTTTATTCTTCTTATTTCTCTCAAATGACATAATATTTCAAACTTCAAACTTATATTAACTAATACTCTTTCAAAACCTATTCTATATCAATATATACCATATATATTATATTAAATATTATAAACTTAATATCAAATGAACCTCAATATCTTACTGATTAATATCACTGATTTCTGATTATTATAATAAAAATGTTTAATGCATTTACAATCAAGTTTTATAATAATTCACATTAAAAATTCTTTTTGTATTTTATTTATTAATTTAAATGTAAGATATTTTGCAAAAATAAAAATTTCATATCTTTATTTTATTCAATAATAAATTTAATTTATATTACCGGTATAATTACATATAATATATCAGCTTTTATTTATTTTATAATTTAATTTAATAATTTTTCTATGCAATTACCATAGAATAACTATGAATCATAATCTAAGAAAATATTTTGTTATTTGGTATCATTATTAGTAAGCAAGACTAACCTTTTTAAATGTTTTTTCAATAACTTATTATTATATCAGTTGAATGGGTGAAAGGGAGTAGAAATCATTGAAAAGAGAAACTGTATTAAAAGCAAGCGCCGGGATACGAACCCGGGGCCCCAGATTACATATCTGGTATCTTAACCACTGGACAGACTAACCTTGTTACTAAAAAATGCTTTGAGAAGATAAGAAATTAACAACACTTTTTATATTCAGTTAATATGTAAATTATTGATTGAATTAATAGCAATTGTTGTTAATAATAATTTATAACAGTACAAATAATACGATTTAAATGTGTGTCTTCTCAATAAAATTTAAAATCTTATGTATATTTGTATTCAGTTATCAATATAATGTTTTAATTTTTATTGAAAAAATACACATTTGAATCTCATTATAATATAATGATATTATCCATTGATAAACATTAAAAACACATGATTGAGGTGAGTTAATATAATTAAATTATAAATAAAGTAATAGCATTTTTTATACTAAAGTTTTAAAAAATCAAAATATGGTATAATAACAAAATAAATATTTTACTCAAATATATACGAACAAACAATTAAATTATGAAACCACAATTTTAATATCATATTATTTAAAATTTATTAATAAAATAAGGAAATAAATGTATGATTCTTGCCTTTAAATATTTAATACAATATTTATTTTTAAGTTTTTTTCACAGAATATTGGTTAACTTATTTGTCAAGTGAAATGAAATGATCTAATTATGTGTTGTAGATAAATGAAATAATTTGTGACGAACAATATACAATATAATATACTGAACATTTATAAATAAAAAAGCAAACCATATATAATCTCATATAGTTTTGTGGCTTAAGATTTAATTTAGATTTCAATCGAGTTTTATTGCCGTCTAATAGCCTCGAGTTCACTAACACTTGGATTTCTCCCAAATGTGTATTACATGTATTGCTAATACTTTATTAAATTAAAAAATTAATTTATTTAATTTAATTAAACAAGAAAATAATCTGTTTTTTGTAGAAAGTTGCCTCTACTTATTTTCTCAAATACAAACTTAAGTATATAATTAAGTACAACTTAATTTCAATTAAATTTTTTATTAAAGATATTAATCTAATTTTATTTTTAAAATAAATATCTGATAGTTTAAAACAAAACCCATATTTGAACTTAAAGTAAATATATTTTAGTAATATCTTTTATAGAAAGTGTTGTAATATATTTTATTAAATAAATTGTTACATATTTCTTTCAAATATACCCTATACAGTATAAGAATATGAATCAAAGTTATAATAAAAGGGTTTTGTTTTATTTCTATAGACATTTAAAATTATTATTGTCAATTCATTTTTGAATTAATTATAAACAATTCATGCATACGATCTCAGGGCATTTAATTGAATATATTCACCAGTTTACACTTTATTTTTAATTTAATATTTATATAATATAAATATAAATTATACAATATTTTTATATTTCAATTATGATTTAATAATTAGAAATAATTTGATAAAAACAATTCTTTATATTTAATAATTACTAAAATAGTTTTTTTTGTATTCATAACTCAATAATTTACTTAGCAGTAACTTTCCACAATTTAATTTTTAAGTAAAGGTAAATAATAAAATTCTAAATATAAATATATAACAATATTTGATTTGATATTTATAGAAATAATAAAAAGTGAAATAAAAATATATTGGATATAGTATAACTTAGTACTCTAAGTTATATCAAAATATATTGTTTAGAATTTTAAAATTGGTTTTCATTTAGGTATAGTGTACAATGTTTTATTAAAAGTTGTGTAATACATATTTGGTGAATAACCTGATTGTGTGTTTCAAATGAAAGAGTAGTGAATCTGTTCAATAAATATTACACATTTTAGCACATTTATAACTTATTACATAAACATAAACTGGTGCTGAACTTGATTTACATTGAAAAGAAAATAGATTGTGTAGAAAATAAGACTAAAATTTGAACTGATTTTCAATCAAATCTATTTATCTTCAAAATAAGAGATTAAAACAAAAAGAGAGCGAAAAATAATTATAATAATAAAGTATTTAAGACAATAGAGAAATATTCCAGTTCTCACATTTATAAATGAGTTGATCTACACTCAAAAAAGTGCCGAAACACACAAAACTAATATTACAGTGGCTTATATGTAGTATATTATAGAATATTAATACATTATATAAGACAGTAGTGTATAGTATGGGTGGATGAGCACCACTGCACCACTGCTTCTTTCCGTATAGTCTCTCCACACTTATACTTATATTACTTATATATATACCTGTAATAGACATTACATTTTTAATTCACAAACAAATTTAACCCAAATTCTTGATTCATTCAGTCAGGCGTTGGTTCTCTCAACCCGTGTGCCGTATTTACTGTCGATAACTGTTTTTAGTCTCAAAAATCGATTATACATTTTAATCTATAAAAAAGAAGTTTTACTTTAATGTTATATAAAAATTTATTTTGGAAATAAGACTCCTTTTTTACAATTATTGGTTTGACAGTGAAATACACGACTGACTTATTGTCTATGAAGTGGTGTTTCGTTACACATCTTTAGTGTTGATTATGAAGTGATTGTTTGATTGTGTTGTCGTCTATGAGAAGAGAATAACGCTTTTTGTTTAACTTTTGCTTCAAACCTATTACAGTATACGTATTACACACAAAAGTATTTTCAAAAATACCCATTTTGATTGTTTCATCAAATGAGTGTTATTAATTATTTTAGTGATTAATAAAATATTTTCTACAAAATAAACAGTTTTAGTGTATATTCAATTAAATTATTCTTATATATAATGGATTCCAAATATTTTACATTATTTATAGGTATGTGGAAAATGTTTAAATATATTTATTGTATTTTAAATGAATTATTAAGTCAAGAGCTTTTTTGGTTTAAAATATTTTTATATAGAAAATAAAAGTACCCATAAAATTATTTAATTTATCGCCATAAGAACATATATTTATATAAATATTATTTTATAGAAAATAGTGAAATTAACATTATATTCACATTGGTAATGAAAGCTTAATCATTAAATATTGAATGAATAAAAAATGATTTAATGTTAATAAATAATCTAAAATAAAAATATAATTATATAAATATTTTCCTATGTTGTTGAATATACTGTATTTCTCATTTGGTATTTTTTACCAATATCTGTTTTACAATTTAAATTTTATTTATAAATAATTTATACTATTTTTAAAAATATGATAATAGATTATTATTATATTTAAATTATTTGGCATATACACTAATGAATTTCACTGTATTTGATATTTCTCCAAGAGTTTAGAATATTAATAAGCAATTAATTGTATTTTTTAAAAATCTTTATGTATGGTTTGTGCTATACTAGAAAATTGCCAAAATTTTATTATTTATATTTTTATACTTAATTTTATTTTATGTATATATATACTGTATATATATATTAGTTTTAAAATGAGCTATTTCTAGTTCACAGCAATTAATAAACTTTTTATACTTTTCCTTTATCTGGAAATATACTCATATCTGAAGGCTATATCGCACTGTTATCGCCAACAAATGCCAATTTTCCANTATATATATATTAGTTTTAAAATGAGCTATTTCTAGTTCACAGCAATTAATAAACTTTTTATACTTTTCCTTTATCTGGAAATATACTCATATCTGAAGGCTATATCGCACTGTTATCGCCAACAAATGCCAATTTTCCATTTCAGGTAACTTTACTTTACATTAGAATATAAACTACGTAGCTAGAAGAGATTTTATTACTTGTATAATAACTTTAGTATTTACTGAAATACACATTATGGATGGTAACAAATTGACTAACAAATAAACAACCATTAGTTTCTGTGGACCCATTATTTTCAATCCGTACGCCCCGTTTTTCGGCTCCTCTGAATTGAATCCATTTGAAAGCAATTCAATGCAAATCGGAGTCAATAAAAATCATTACAATAAGAGGCCATCAGAAGATGACCATCCATTAAAGCACTCGCATAAGCCATACAAGTCATACATGCCATCGAAATATCAATACATTCTAATGTGCAATCTTGGTAATTTCACCTTTTTTAAAAGATGTTGAGTCATACGTTTGATGGGCAGGGAATTTCCCGAAGGATTTTCCCTAATATTCTTTTACCATCAGGGCCGCGGATTTATGTTGAGTGAATACAATAAAGGGATAATTAGACCGAAACCACAAACAGACGTGAATATGAAAAAGCATTTTTCATACCAAACAAATCATTTTAATCCAAAGTCATTATTCAATTATAAAGAAGCGGACTATAAAAATAGTAACTCTTTTAGGCAATCAGTTCCACAAAAGCCATTGTTTTCCAAAAGCCATTCATCACATGAAACAAAAGCCAGTGATTCCAGTGACAGACAATCAGCTCTCGATATAGAGCTCAGTGGCGATGAGGAGGACGACCTATTAGATTATGAAATGCATAATAAGGGTCCAAATAGAGTGCAGTATATCTCACCGCCCAATCACTTCAAGTCTGACACAAACGCTAATAATAATTATGTGATTAAACAACGAGTACTCGATAGCTCTGACTCGCGATTTAAAAGGCCGGCTCTCTATGAGATCGAAGCGCCGAAAAATCTCAATAAAGACAAACCGGTGAGAGATGGACCCGGATTTGTACAGAAAATACCGGTTACTCGTCACACATTAATGCAAATCGCCGACATTACTGGTCCGCCCAAATCTAATGTCAGTCCCCGTCCGCACCCATTTGAGGGCTTCTATCAAAAATCAAACTTCAAGTCTGAACCCGAGATTATAGTGAATGCAGTGGACGACGGGATGTCCACTACTAAACAGGTGGGCGCCTCCATGACTGTCCAACTCGACGAACGCGAGGTTTTACCAAAAGGAAAGATATTCGACGAACCGCTGAGTGATGTCGACAGAAGATATGAGAACTCTTACCGCAAACCATTCAATCCAAGCGTACATTCAGAGGATCACTCGTATTCGCAAAAGCCGTTCAGACCTAATGATAGAAATCCATTCAATTCTAAACATTTTGACACTTTCTCTACGGATACTTCAAATAACAATAACAATAATAATAAACACACGAATGACAACTCATTCATGGAATCGGAGGCCAAATCTGATTACGATTACGACAGTAATGGTAACCCTCGAGACGACTCCAATCAATATTCAAAGGGTCAAAACAATTATCCGAATGATGAGTCGGACAAACTGCCAAACCCTCAATCTTATACCGATAACAGGTCTCAAACGCCTTCACAGGAAAGTGAGAGCGAAAAGTCTGAAAAGTCTGAAGACAACTTCGAGGAATGGACTTCCAATGGTATACCAGGAGAGCCAGGAAAGGACTACCCTATGCTGTCGAGTGCACCGGCCAAGTCTGACTTCTCATGTGTGGGTCGACCCCATGGCTTCTACGCTGATGTCAGCCAAAAGTGTCAGGTATTGTCTCATACAATGTAATGAGAATTGAGAATTATATTATTAATATATATAATTTTTATTATAATGTAAATATTATAAAATATAATGCCTAGTGTTGTCATTCATGGTATTGATAATGCATTTACTAATAATACTGTCTCTCCAGGTGTACCATCAGTGCGCACCACAGGGTCAGCAACGGTTTCTGTGTCCCAACGGCACGCTATACAGTCAGGGTATGTGTGCTCTCGTACTGTATAACCACTTCTCTAATTCCACTATCAATTAAACCATACATTTCATTTAGACCATACATACTAAATCATTACATTTTTAAACGTTTATCCAATAAAACACTTCAATTATTTATGAGCTCTCTTTCTGGTTCTCTAAATGACTCCTAATTTGAATTAATAATATCTCATTTATAATTATATATCATTAATATGATATGGAAAATGACATAAATAACAGATTCTTATCGATGCTCAGAAATGTAATACCGTACTATGTAATATACTGTATACCTCATAGTAAACTGTATACCAAAATAACGTAAAGTAAAAAAGATATTATATTTATGATTGACTGACCAAAACTGGTACTGATTTGATGCATAAATAAATGTTGAGCCATTATACAACATGTGTGTCAGATATCTGCACAATATTCACGCATACAGTATTTAACTTGAATTCAAATTAAAATTTAGTTTTTTATAGCCAGATAAAAAAATTTATATTGTATATCAATATTTTAAGCCTTTAATGTTTGAGTCTTAAATGTAGAATTTTAAATGATGTTTTGAAATTAATAAGTATTTTAAAATTAATAAGTATTTTAAAATTATTTTTACTTCTATTGTTTCTGTTTATTGTATTAATATTGAGAATTCAGAGCAAACTTTGACTATTTTAAAATTAATCGTGAAAAGTCAAAATCTTGTCTATTAAAATTATTATATTTTGTGTTTTTAGAGCCATTTAGCTTTTAGTTTTGAATATTTTTAATAATTTTAAATAAGAGTCTCTTTTATTTGGGATTTAATAATTCAAATATTTTTATAACATTTTATATTCTAATCGATACTCTCGTATGAAAGCCATAAGAAATAAGGATTTAATGAATAATCATTGAATACTTTTTATGTTTGTAATAAGTTATTATTAATAATAATGTATTATATCACTTGTATTATTAGCTATTATTATTAGCTTGTTATTATCACTTGTATTATTAGCTAATAGCTAATAATTAGAAATTGATTTTAAAAATTGAAAATCTTAAAAATATATCATTTGAAATTGTTTTTTTGGATATTGATGAGTATAATAATTATATCAGTTTATAATAATATTATACTACTGAGTATAATAGCAATAAGTAAGACATTTGATTTCAAAATGCTTTATAACAAACTATAAAATCATATTATACTTTACTGTATTTTTATAAAATAATTATATATATATATCAAACAGTTTGCGTTCAATTGTAAGTCAAGCGAAGCCAATAAAAGCATTCATTTATTGCTAATTTAATTAACTTAATAATTAATGTTTGAATAAAGAAATTAATGTTGAGTTCCGGTTGTTTATGATTGTAAGCAACACTTTATGGCCTCATTATAACTGCTTCAGGTACTTTAACTCAACATCTTATTAAAAATCAATTAAAATAGTACACTTATTCAAATTTAATAAATACATTATGCTCATATGGAATACTGGGATATAAAATATAGATTAAATTGATATGAGTATACAGAGCTGATTGTGCTTGATCATTGACAGAGTCGTTGGTGTGCGAGTGGTGGTATAACGTGAACTGCGAGAATAGTGAACGGCTGTACCATAAAAACGCTCAGCTCTACGATAATGACAATCAAAAACTACAAAACGATGACAACATCGACAGTAATGATGAGAAGAGTGGTAATGAATACGAGGGCGAAGACAACCCTAAACGTAACGGCAACCATCAAAGCCATCATAACCATCATAACAGTAATTACCATAAGAGGGGCGGTGGTAATCATATGCATAATCATAATGATCATAATGATCATAATGGCATTCATGGCAATCATCATAATATTCACAACCATTTGCCGCACTCTCATAACCACCGAAGGAATCCTAATAGCATTGGTTCAGGACGGTATCGTCAGCTATACACCAGTAATCCATTTGACACCACAAATGATGAGGACATTGATGTCGAGCTGTCCAATGATGAGTCGCGACATCACTCCTTCAAAAGTCCATCAACTCTACAATTTGTGTCGTATTTAAAGCAATTAAATGATCAAAATAATAATAATCATCGCAATAAAAATCGACATATCGTCTTATTTTCATAAACATATAATTTTCATAATTTTTAGCACAATTTGTAATATGTATTATTTAATTTGAGAAAAATATATTTAATTCAATAAAAACAAAATCATTCAAGTCTTTGAGAAAACCCAGATTTTGGTCTCGTCTATGTGTTACGATTGAATACAAAACCAAATACTTGTTTTGAATTTGAAGTTAATACTGTATTAGTTTTACAATTGAATTTGTGAAACTTTTTGTTAGCTGTTTTGTAAAAGCTGTGAATTCGATAAATAAATAAAATAAATTTTAATAGAATAGTAACTATAAATTATAAAATTATATTAATTTTTAATAGTTTTTAATAAAAGTTACTAAAATCAAAACAACATTTTGGATTAAATACATTATTAAGTAACTTATTATAATTAATTACAAATATGATACTTTGTATATACGGTAAAACACATTTTTAAAATAAAAAGTACAATTTTAATTTAATATAATTAATTTTATTCAAACAAATCTATACAATGTCAATAATATGGAAATATAACATTTAAAAGTTATAAATATTTTAAATTAGTTCATTGATATTAAGTTGTTAGTATAAAAATGAGTTGAAATTACTAGTGGTGTCAGCCGTGATGTGCTTTACCATGATGCGTCCGAAAGCCATACTTTGGATGGGCCTCATAGTGGACAACCTGTTCATAAGTGTTTAGTGAGTTAATCTTTACCCATTATATCAATTTGAGTTCATTTTTTAAAGATATTAAATTATATAAAAGTGCTAAACATTTTTAACAATATAAATCAAAACTAACTTATTTTTAAAATTAAATTTGAAATTCACAAACGAAATTATTTACATTTAATTAATTTACATACAATAAATTGACTTAAATGTGCCATTTATAATATTTTGTTATTATTAAAAACCCTCATCATTATTATTATCATTATTATTAATTCACAACTTCATCACATTTTCTAAAACTACTAGTATTATACAGTACTATAATTTTTATAATAAATAAGTAAATTGTACTGTATTTACTGTACTGTATATATCTTAATACATTAATGTAACATAAATTAGTTTTAATATAATATTTTGCATATATTTTCTGGGATTTAAAAGCTTTACATTATATAAAAACTAAAACACTTCACTTTTTCTAGTCGTATAAGTTTGACAGATAAGAAATGTCTGTTAGTCTGTATGAACTCACGTGTAGTTTTCCGTGTGGGTCGCGGAATGAATACGAGCCCTTCACATGTCCCGGTCCATGACTGGTGTGGTTAACACATTTGGTCACAATTATGTCATTAATACATATGCATTTTAAATATAATATTTCAAATTAATTCTCAATGAACGTGTAATTCATTCAATTAATAATACCTGACTTCATGTCGAGATTGGGGATTATAGTGGTCTCCTGTGGTGTAACCAAACTTATAACTGTAAGGATTATCCAAACCCTGAACATAATTTATTTAAACGTTAAAACGTATGTCACAAAAATTAATTAATTTTGAGGAATTTATTAAAATTAAATAATTATTTTTTAACTAAATATTTTAAACAATTTGAAATCTTAGAGATAAGACCTGTTCGTGATATTGAGTTCTCATACCATGTCCTCCACAATACACTTCGAGCAATGAATGAGACAAATAAAGACATAAAAATGACACAATTATCTGAAATAAAAACAATTATTAAAATATCAATTTAAAAATTTTTATGCATTTACTCACAAATTTCATATTTAAAGTTATTTTTAGCCTAAATAGTAAAAATATGTAATAATGAAATAAATTGTAAAATGAGTTTGGTGTCTATCAATATAAAACAAAATCAAAAAACATTATCGAAATGAAAGTGAAGTACAGTATTTGATATGATCTAATGGCAGTGGTGTTGACCCGGGATATGACGAGCAATCACTTCTTGTCTACACATTTAAGCCATTATCCAAAACGACAATTAATTTATTTAATAATAAGTGCTCAGAAGAGTAGCGCAAACTGTAAGTGAATATGATTTTTGCTGTAAAGACTGCTTTAGAAATCAATTTAATAAGAATATACGGACATAAAGATATCAAATTGAATTCAATTCAATTGATAGTCCGTTCCGTACCAATAGTTTTATTATATTAGATGTCACAACAAAAGCAGGTCATCTAAACCATACATTACACCAATATTCACAAAAGTGTACAAAACTGTGACTAACTTTCTATACATCAACAACTGTTGTACACTGTATTACTTGAGCTATTACCACCAAAATGAACAACTTATGGTTAAAACAAATGTCCAATTATTTCAAGCTTTTTCGCAATCAATTCATTGAAAACGAAGAATAATTGCTTTTCTTTATTTTTAAAAATTACACCTCTTTTGTAATACTTGTTCACAAAAAACTTGTTGTCGTTTTGACACTCTTGACTTCACTTAAGTTCAAACAGAGAGAAATTCTGTAACGTTGATTAATAAAGTTAGTAGTTTAATGACCTATAGCTTTCGCTATATGTCATAATATATTAGACTACCAGATATATAAGACTGATGATCATTTAAATTGCCGTTTAATGTGTTTTCTTTATTCAATGTTGTTTTACGCATGAATGGAGTGTTCAATATGTTAATACATGTTTTAAAACAAACACTTTTGTTTACCAAAATACAAATAAATAGGAATTTGTTTTTAAGCGTAAAAATTTAGTCTAGATCAGGGCTGTTTATTTACATGTTAACACTATAAGCAGGGTATTGAATGAATGCTATAGTGAGTTGTGATTTCTGGGCAACTCATTGCACATAACTATTTCCACTTACAATTGTGAGCAATGATAAAGATGTACTTTACTTGGGAAAGTGACTTGTCGAATACATACGCGAGCACATACGATATGTCGTTTGGGATGGCAAGTATTGAGGGTGAGGGTTATGTCATTGTGTTATGCGAAAGTGTATAGCAATACACATGTAGTGCATTCAATAGACAACACATTATACGCTTTGTACACAAAACTTTAATGTAAACACTTTCACTCTCTATTCACTCATTTATACACCACTGGTATATAGTGTATATAATGAAATACAAAAATAGTTCACTTTATGTGAAAACAATTACAATGAATAATAAAATCAGTTCAGTTTACTTATGAACTGTAAATATAAATATAGTCTAAATATAAAATATTGAAATACATTTCTAATGAATTAGTGACAAAACAAACTGTAAATAGGTATTTGACCTATAATTAAATACAATAATATAAATGAAAGTATTTCTTAGAAAAACTGTAAATATTTATTAAAACATTTTTAATTACTTATTTAATTATTTTTATAATTTAAAAGCTCATTTTAGCAAAGGGTGGTGGTGGGGAGTAGAGTGGTGTAGCGGTTAGAGTGTCTGCTTAACAATAGCTAAGTTAAGGTTAATCAATAGGAGGGGTCCAGAGACCACCTGAAAGAAGGTGTATAGAGGGACATGAGATCGCGCCCCAAGCGGGGAAAAATTATTTTGTATTTTGTAAGTTTTAAAAAGTTTTGAAGTACTTTATATAAGTAGCATGTTATTATTATAACTACTAGTTGTATGATGCATAAATGAACTTTTAATTGACACAATATTATCAGATTTTGTGTGTTAAGATAGCACTGGTAGTTATATTAATTGTGTTTTATTTTTTAATAACCAAACATAATAATTTTGTAAAGATTGTAAATTTATTTTATGCTTTAAAACTTGCTAATACTAAAATAAATTCACTGTAAACATTTGAATTAGCTCTTATTATCAATGTACTTTTAAAAATCATAAATTAATCAGAGATAAGTACAGTATTTATAATTTTGTTTTCGATATAATTTGTTAATAGCTCATAATAAGTTCTAAGTTATCAAAGTGATTATAAGCACCCTGGTTCATTCAATGATATGTATGGGAAGTTCAATGTAATTTCAAATGTTCCAATAATCTTCAATAAATCTTGAGTGAGAGATTATGAGCTTGGATAATTTCTTATACGTATTTACAAATCGTTGATTATCAATATTTATTATTAAAGTTATTACCTATGAATGAAAATACTAATCAAAAATACTTATTATTATTATTATTATCATAAATATATTTTAGAGTCGATATATATTAACGTATTTACAAATCGTTGATTATCAATATTTATTATTAAAGTTATTACCTATGAATGAAAATACTAATCAAAAATACTTATTATTATTATTATTATCATAAATATATTTTAGAGTCTATATATATTAGAGTACTTTTATAGTAAGTATTGTATTAAATAATTAATCTAAAATGAAACCTTGTACAATCCTTAAGTACTTTTGGTGCTAGAACACATAATGTAAACATAACCGCTAAAAATAAATCAAATATATTATTTACCTTAACGATATTTATTTTCAAATTAATTATCAATAAATCATGACATTTTGTAGCATATTATAATGCAATAATTTCTACTGAACTAGATTATATCATTTTGGTGAGATTGTGCTATAGTGGGCAAAGTATTACACAATATAAACTGTAATCTCAACACAAATCATATAATTAATTTTATGTCATACAAGTGTCATGAGATTGTTNATGACATTTTGTAGCATATTATAATGCAATAATTTCTACTGAACTAGATTATATCATTTTGGTGAGATTGTGCTATAGTGGGCAAAGTATTACACAATATAAACTGTAATCTCAACACAAATCATATAATTAATTTTATGATAAACAAGATAATAAACTAATAATAAACAAGATATGATTGTTGAATGTGTAGAAAATAACTAATTATCACTTATAATCAGTTTATAGTTATTTTCCATAGCTTTTGATATTTAATTTTCCATTTTAAGTTTTTCCATTATTTAAAGTGCACGATATTTTGTATTGTTTTTAACCAATAGTTTTTTAAGATATGTTTTATATTTGACTCGTTTGGCTGCTATAAAAGACATCATTTTTCAATAAAGACTTACAGTTCTGTTTCAAACCTCAAACACGTGACGACCCGAAGCGTCTAAACAGGACCGGCTCTCAGTTACTTTAAGCCCTATTTTTATGCCATAACTTATACAGTATTTTATTTGTATTGAGAGTCAGGCGTTGTTTGGACCCCGGATTGAGTGTCGACTCAATCCCGGAGCAGTACTGCTGATCACTAAACACTTCCAGCGTTACATCATTTGGTCCCCAAAGTCGGGAGCAGTATCTCGTTGCATATGTACCTGCTTAATTAGAAATATGATTGATTTAAAAATATGATTAAAACTCTATATTAAACGCTGAAATAATTATGCTATTTTAGTTTAAATCAACTATTAGCAACAAGTTACAATTAGAAACACTTACAATTAGCTCGTTACCCCAGGGTGAGCATAGTAATAGATTAATTAACTTTGAAACAAGGTCCGAAGTTTCTACCCCTAAGATTTGTGATCATAAATCTCTGAAATTTATAATTCACAAATAATACTCATTAATTCACTGACCCTTTCATATAAAATATATTGGATGACCATGTAATAATGACACTTATTAATATACATTTTTTATGAATCAAATATTTTGTTTGCATTAATCAGAGTTTTTGCAAAATTGGACAATCACATTTACGTTCACATTAAAACATGTTAATTAAATACAAAAACAAAAACTATATATTTATCAATTCAAAATAATTCAATATTTTGTTTTTTAGAAAATTAATTTTAACGTTATCTGGATGTGCACCGGACAAACGTATCTAGTTTATATGTATACTATTAAGATATATTGGTTGAATTATTAAAAGTATTCAATTTTCATATAAATTAAATAATTTAAGGACAAAATATAAAATTAAATTAATTTGTAATAGTATTTTGTTATATAATTCTGTTCAGTACGAGAGAGAGAGAGAGAGAGAGAGAGAGAGAGAGAGATTACAATAATATTGTCAATAGATTGTCATAAAATTAATTGTTAATTGTTTTTGCACTTTTGCACTAACATAACATACATATGTATAAAGTGGAAATACATAAAAGTGATGTTTATCATTCATGTTCATAATGTCGTCATAATGTTTTCATTCATGTTAATAATGATGTCATAATGTTTTCATTTATGTATTGTTGAACTAAATCTTAAGTTAACTTTTGCACTTGAATAAATTAGTCGCAAAGGGATTACATATTGTACCTATCAGGATTAAAATATAATTCACATTAAACGTGATTTTAAGATAGTATTATAATAAAGAATTTAATTCTATTTATAATTTTTTAGAAAGATAATTTTGGGCACAAACTACTTTTAAAATAGTTTACAATTAGTGTGACCAGGTTGAAAACTTGTAACACTTGAAAGATAACGCACAAATTCTTGAAAATTCTCGACCTAAATTTTTATTTAAATTTTAATTACATTTATTTTGGAGTATTGGCGAATTCACCTCTTTTACTATTTTTACTTAAATTATCCTTTTATAAATAATTAATTATTTTAATCAAGTAATATTTATTATAATAAAATTTTAGTTATTAATTACTAGTTAATCCTCTGCAATAGATTTGATGCCTAATTTTCACATTGCGTCCAATATTTAATGATAATTGCATGAATAATTAAACTCAAAAGTAACGATACTAGTATATTGTTTTGAAATGAAACATTATTAAATCTTGAATATTATCCCAGTAATATAATTATAATGGTATTGCAAGAAAAGTATTTGAATCTTCCAGTTGAATTTTGTAATAAGAGTTATATTTATATATTTATGGCAAGCTCTTATTGTAAAATGTCCTAAAATTTTGTGTTGACATTCAAGAATTTAACATCGCACTCTATTATATGCATTTATTTTCGGTTTTCAAAGTTGTAACCACCATAATATTATATAAATTTATCGTATATCTATTATGTAAATTCTTGACCTTATAATATCAAGATTTTACCCTTCTCTTGAATCTTGACCGGACCCCCAAATTCTTGAAAATCAGACGTAATTTTTGACCCTGGTCACACTATTTACAATACAAATATATCGTAATTATCTAATTAAATTTTATAAATTAATTAAAATATATTAATTTTAAACTAATTTTAGACTTGTTTTAAATTATTAAATTAATTTGTGTATAGTTGTTTTTAAACATTTTAAAATTAAGCATTGAATGACATAGAAATATACTACAGCGTTGTTACTAAACATCGGACCCATTTGAGGGGCTTGCTATTTGGACACCCTGTATTATTTTTTTGAAATTCTTTCATAAACATAAACTGGAATAGTTAGATTTTTGTTTGGTATACAACAACCCAATATTTATATAAGCCATATATTTTAAAATTAAATTCTTTAAAAAATTTGGTATAAATTTGACATTTTTTTGGCTATAACTCTAAAATTATTAAAAATTTGACAAATATTACAAACTGAGGTCAACATTTTGAGGTACTTTTCATTTAAATATTCAAATGTTTAATATTTTTATTTTAAATACCAAATCCTTAGTTTGAAAAGTAATACCTTTTAGTTATAATAATAATATGCTACTTATAATAATGTTTCACACTCAATTTTGCAATTAATGCGACTCACTGTAGTTTAATTCAAAAACAGATATTTTTAAATAAATAATAACAATTTATACATAATATACTATAATATCATAAGTTTCCTGATAACACTATAATCCGTAAAATAATTATTTGTATTGATATATGGTTTGCCTATTCGTAATGCAATACATCGTAAACCAATTAAAAGTAGAGGGGCTGGAGGGGCTCTCATACAATGATGGCACAGTTATCTCAACCCAAATAAATAAGTATATTTAGGGGAATGGTATAGACTTCACGAGAATTTAATAAATTTCAGCCACTTTTGTACACTGATTTATACTGATAAGTTTTACAATCATTATTAATATACAGTATATAAGGAAATTGTTTTATAGAAACTAATTATAAGTCCATTATTCTCAAGAAAATAAATATTGTAGCTAGCCACAAAGTTAAATAATGCCCAACATACCTGTTAGAAATGAGCCCGGTGCTCAATGTCAACATAATATTTG